>CM045734.1:5420481-5437981 GCA_024760905.1 Plotosus lineatus | reverse complement strand
GAGTGCGGATTTCTCGTGAGCATAAATATTGTAGCCACAAACAGGTGAATATTAATGGAGAGCAGTCTGCAGCTAATGGCTAACTAGCCAGTGGCTTTCATTTCGTGGAAAGCTACACTGATGCTAAGTGAGCTATAGTTTCTTCCCCATCTTATTGTAGCATGAAAATCTTAGAACACATTAATTCGCAGCGTGATGGCGCTTTGTTTCAGCGCTGACGCCACTTACGCACTCACAGTCTGAGTTTGACCTCGAAGCTCGATGCTCTGTTACACTTTGGGAGGAAAGATAAACCTCCCTCTGAGGTCACTGCATTAAATCCTGTTGTATTAGACACAATGCTACAGGATAGACACCAGCACTGGTAATGAGCGCGAGGTAATTAGCTATAGCAAGTGTCACACCATCTGACACTAAAAATACGTCCCGGGGTATCTCGGATGCTTGGAAAGCCAATGAGATGGCAGCACGGGGAAAAAGTCCTGATGTTTACTCAGGAAGTTCTTACACACTTCATTCATTCATTCATTCATTTTCTAAACCTCTTCATACTAATCAGGGTCGTGGGGAGGATGTCGCCCATCTCAGCAGTCTCTGGGAGAGGGCGGGGTACACCTTGGACAGCTCGCCCGGTCATCACAAGGCCAACACCACACAACCATTCATACTCACACTCACACCTAGGGGTGATTTGGAACAGCCAATTAGCCTACTGTGCACGTTTTTGGACCATGGGAGGAAATCGGCAAACCCGGAGAAAACCCACGGAAGGACAAGGAGAACATGCAAACTCTGCACTGAAACAGCCGAGCTGGGAATCGAACCCAGAACCTTCTTGTCGTGAGGCGGACGTGCATAGCCACTACACCACAGTGCCGCCAGGCACAAACCTAGGCGGATGAACACCACCGACTTAAGCAATAATGTGGTACGCAATCAAGTGAGGATTCGAATGACTTACCAAAGACCACCACAGTCGCTGTGGCACTGCGTCTCTTGGCAACAATGTTGCTGGCCAGACAGGTATAGTTTCCCGAGTCAGAGAGTCGCGCTTCGTTGATGATCAGGTTGTGGTCGGCTCGGGTGTCGATGTTGTCGTCATCCAGCGAACTCACCAGCTCGTCATTCTTCAGCCACTCCACCTGAGATTTACAGACGGGATCAAATCTTTAAATGCTTTAGCGTATATACTTGATTCATCAACAGAACTCATGCACTTTCTGGAACACTCAAGTGAATCATTTCATTTCGCTGCTGAGTCAGTTCAATACGCTTTATGTACAACTCGCTCAAATCTTAAGATACCAGGGTTTCCTTTTTCAGTCCCGAGCTTGGAGACAGCCATGTTCTTCCTGTACTTCTATGGATTTCCTGTGGGGACTCCGGTTTCCTCCCATAGTTCAACAACATGCACATTACGCCAACTGGTCGTTCCCAATCTCCCACGGGTGTGAATGGCTCAGGCTGCGTGTCCTTCTTGTTTCCGCCGCTGTAGGACTTCTGTTTTACCTGCAGTTGACCTGTGTGTTTGTTTGGAGAATTATGTTTGGATTTCCATGAACCGTCTCCTAGGGGTGGAGCTTTGGACAATGAAGACTCCATTAAATTTCCCATCAAATTTTGCATTCAGGAATTTTTAAAAGATTCGTTAGCTTTATAATATCAAACCATTTTTGACATTGTGTTTCACATGGGTGATTACTGCAATTGGTTGAGGTTTGCGCTCTCCAAATGTGATCTATCTATCTATCTATCTTCTATCGATCTATCTATCTATCTATGTTTATTTTGTAATTGCTGAATTAATACAAAGAAATAATAATACAGAAAGAAAGGCAAGCACCCAGACATAATGATACAAAGACAAAGAGTAAAAAAGATGATAGCATGAAAGAGATGGAGAAAAATAAACAAGGATTGTTACAGACCAACTCACAGGGCGCGTTCTGGCACCGCCCACTCATTAGCATAATCACTGAACAGCAGATCTATTAGAGTAAAATAATAATGCCCATAACGCTATTATTATATTCGGTGTCCCTTTTTTGAACCTCCTCTGCTTTTATAGCCTACAATGAATGACAGCTGCTAATTAGCATAATGAAGACAAGCTCATGAGCGACCATGTCCACTCTAATTTATTATTATACACACCCGCATTGTGAAGATGATAATTATGCATGTTTGTGCTTACATTAAACCCGTCCTGCTGTTAATCTGCACGTCCTATTCGCATTGATGAGGCTGGTGAAGGAGTGGCTACACAACAGGAACTAGCTTGTGCTCGCGGACGCAACTTTACACAGAACTATGAACAGATAAAATGTATAAGGTCAGCCTTGAAGATCACTGATTATTTAATAATAACAAAGAGCATGACCCCAAAGACTGTTCTTACATGCGATACCTTTTACACGGCACGTCCGTGCGCATGCACCGCTCAGACACGTGGCTATTGAAGGAAATATCATCTAGAATGAAAGATATTGCTTTACGGTGGATGTTTAAACAGTAAAAAAGAAATGAGATGGAAGAGAAGTGCTGTTGATGAGATCACAAAGTCCTTTCGCTCGAATCAGAGCTCTCATTGTCATGTGTTCATGCATCTCCTCAATCCGCTTCATCCTGATCAGGGTCGCGGATTAATTAAAGCAAAGTTCTAATAATGAATAAATGAATCGGAGGCAGGCGGTGAGGTCTGGTGCCCCAAGTTGTGTGTCTTTCCGTCTTTCTGTTTTCATCGGTGCTCCATCTGGGAAATCTTGGAGTTAAAAGAGGCAATTAATGCAGCGTGAAGGCCGAGTTTCCCGCACGGCTCTGCATGCTGGTGCGTCTCTCCCTCTCTCTCCCCCCATCTCTCTCTTGCTCTCTCTGTCTTTCTGTCACTCTTTTGTGCTTTCCCTCTCAGCCCGTGCTAATGAAGAAAAGATGTGCTGAGAAGAAGTGAAGCAGGAGGGAGGAAAAAAAGAAGAGAGATTGAGAGAGACAAGAAAAAAAATGAGGTAACAAAATAAAGACAGTATGAGCGAGATAGAGAGCGATCGAGAGCGATAGACAGGTGATGGAGGTGTGACACAGATTAGCCTGATTAAGTGTGTAGCAGACGAGGTGAGAAATGATGGTTTAATGCCCCTCGATGCCATTAGCGCCTCGGTCCTGTTGCTAAAGGACACAATTATATTACGGCAGAACTGCTTTTTTTATTTATGCAGCCTTTTCATGATATCTTCAGGTAATGATATCCTCAGGTTTCATGTTATCTTCTGGTTTCATGATAGCCTCAGGTTTCATGATATCTTCAGGTTTCATGATATCTTCAGGTTTCACGTTATCTTCAGGTTTCACAATATCTTCAGGTTTCATGATATCCTCAGGTTTCATGATATCTTCAGATTTCATGATATCCTCAGCTTTCATGGTATCTTCAGGTCTGGATGTCTGGATCCTCACTGAGGACGGATGTTCTATCATGTACCATGATGGAGATAAATAGATGCCATTTTACCTACAGTGTGTGTGATGCCCATTTACACACATTACACAAATTCTCATCAAATTACAGCAAAACAAAACAATCATCAATGATAAACTTCATATGGTAGTTTAGTAATGAAAATAGTTTACATAAAGAATATTTTTGGGCCTGAACTACATACAGATTTGTGTTGGGGATTTAAAAAAAAATGTCATGTACAATTGTACATCGTGTGTCTCAATTCAACTGGCATCAAACCATGAGTGCGGCAAATTTATTTTCTGAGTGAGCTGCCATATCAGGATGTTCAAGGCAACAACAAAAAAATTATTTTCATTGAGACCTACTGAACGGTTACTGAAGGAGATACGTGTGTACACTGGATGATTTGTTTGGCTTCCTCTTCTCATTTATGGTCTTTCCACTCTCTGCACTTACTCTGCTCTGGTCCGTCACTGAAAAATCCAGGCACAGTGTACAGGAAGGCAGACTGGGATGGGTGAAAGTACTATTGTGCACGTGGGGGTGGGGGTGGGAGTCAGTGTGGGACGGCAAGCTATTCAGAAGGACCGGCATGTCGAGATTCGCAAGTGCCCCACCTAACCCTGCATGGACTATGCAGTGTTACCACTCGCATGCTTCACTGTCGGCATGGTGTTCTTCGCATTCTACAGTACATGTGAGTTGTACTATTCTTTCGTCTGACTTACTGTTGCAAAACAGTTCTGATTTGTTGAAATGCTTCAGATGCAAATTTCTGTATGTTATTTATTTATTTACTTTTAATGCAAACTGCTCCTTGCTCTCTGTGTACGAGTTTCGGGTTTTCCTGCAGCCCTTGCTGGCTTCACCTCCTCATCCCTTTGTCATAAATCTGTGGAATCTATGGTTTAGGGTGGAGGTAGTGTTGTGTCTTTTCAGAGTATTTATTCTGATTAATCTACACCTCAGAACGTCTGATAGGGATCTTTGAAGAACACACTGCTCCTCCTCCTCTCTCACTTGGTAACTACTCTGGCTTATCCTCCCTTCATGTCGACATCCCACTGGGAACTCCAAGCTGAAGGAAATCTCCTCACTTCAGTAAGACTTCCACATTTACAGCATTTGGCAGACACTCTTTATCCAGAGCGATTTACAATTATACAATTTTTTAATGCAACTGAGCAACAGATAGTTAAGGGCCTTGCTCAAGGGCCCAAGCTTGGTGATAGCGGGTATTGAACCCCTGAACTTTGGATCAGTAACCCATCGCCTTATCCACTAAGCCAACACATGCCCATAGCCATCTCACAGCCTGGAGTTTTCTGACCGACACTCGTGGAGTTTACACTGACTGTGCGAATGCATCTGAGGTGTAAATAGAACAGCGAGCATGCTATGAGGTGTTACGCTCTTTAATGAATGACTGAGTCATGTTGTAAATAGAGTTGGACCAATCTCGAATCGTGATGTAACATTGACACATTTGTAATCAAGTGCTGTTACCTCTACTTCAGCCATGCGTTTATGAATCTCATGTCGACTTTTCCTTCCGACTTCTGACTGAGCAAGTAGATTATGAACAACAAAGCATATTAAAAACCATAAAAAAATTTAAATTCCTACTAGTTAAAGCGTGCTCACACTGGAGGTACAGTCGAAAAGCGACTGATGCGAACAGAAATTTGCGGCTGACGCTTTTCATTTGCAAATTTGTCGAGCGGCCTTCATGACATCGCATTTCGGTTGAACTACATTCGGTCAAAAATGTTCGAAATTTTTGCGAATGTTTTAAATAGCGAGGCTCTGATGCGGAGTAGCCTCAAAGTCTTTTTAAACAGGCTGCACGTGAGATGGTTGCAGCGTCGTCGTTTGCTTGCAAATTATGACGTTTTTGTATTTTAGCAAAAGTAAAAAGTTGAAGTTTTTCACGTGGAAAGTCAACGTTTCTGGCATCAGCGATGTTCCATATATTTTTTCATCATTTGCATCCACTAATGACGCGTGAATAAAAAGCAAATGGTTTGAGAACAAAAAAGAAAATAAAACTCGACTAATTTACAACAGTAGATTCACTTTTTTCACCAAACACCCACAAATCAATTGCAGATTATTCGCAAATGAATCACAAAGATTTCGGTGTGGCCCTAATCTTACGATGTACTTATCCATTCGTTCAGCCTTCATTCATCTTCTGAACCATTTAATCTTAATTAGGGTTGCAGGGAGGCTTGGGCCCAACTCAGCCGACTCTGGGCGAACAGAGTACACCCTAGACACCTCGCCGGGGCATCACTGGGGATGGACTTATTTAGAGCTGAAAATATTTGCTTGCCTGTGAATTCGTAAAACATCTTGGTGCGGATTTCAAAACTGGGAGAAAGAATCCATTGGCAGCATCGATTGCTTTTCTGTTAGACTTCGTGTGATCAGCCCTTTAGAATAAATATGCATGAATTATTTTCCTGTGGGACAACGCAGCGGGGTAGCGCTTAATGCATCCGCCTCACAGCAAGATGGTCCTGGATTTGAGTCTCAGCGTCTGTGAGGGAATTTCGAACATGTTGATGTGTCAGTTGTTCCTATGTTAAGTTGGTATGTTCTCCCCCGTGTTTGTGAGCTTTTCTCCAGGTACTCCAGTTTTCTCCCTCAGTCCGAAGGCATGGACTTTCGGCAGACTGGCGGTTCCAGAATGCCCCTAGGTGTGAGGTGTGAGTGTAAATAGTTGAATATGTGTTGGGATTAGATGGGTTGGCAGATGAGCTTGATGGCATCTCAGCTTGAAATCAAGATGTGAAAATATGACATTTATTGTCCTGGCTCACATATAAACAGATTTCTCTGCCACATCCTCCCTCTTTCTTCTGCCCCTTTACCCCATGACTTTTTTTTTTTTTTTGTCATCCATTTATCTATCTATCTCATGCACCCGATCCCACCCCAGAGCCTCCTTCAGATGCTTTCAGACACTTTTTGTGGTTCTCTCCATGACAGGACACTTCTTACACCCACTCACTGAGGTTGCCTAGGTGACGCAGAAGCGTTTCCTCAGAACCACCAGCAGATTAATTCTGCCGCTGACGCAAATTCTGTCACAAGCAATATGTCTGTGAAGCTTTTCAGCCATACATTTATAACGCGCAGAAGGAATTCTGATACAGATGGTAAACAAACCTCAGTAAAGAACCGTTTTCTGTTCCACAATGAGCCAGCGCAGACACCTGAACTAGGGAGGTTAAAAAAAACGAATTGTGATTTATAAACCGCGTCCTGTATCTGATGTGGGTGGCGACGTTTTAAATGGTCTTGTTAGCATATCAGCATCTCCTAAAATGTCAGCACGAAGGTAAATGTGCACGTTGAAGTCATTCGTTCTGGTGAATGAGTTTACATTTGACAGTTTATTACTTCGAACTTCGATACCGCACTTGTAGCTCATACGTAAAAGTCAATGAAAGTTGTACGTCTGGCTGCAAGGACAAAAACAACAAACACAACATAGTGTCATGTCTAATCCGGTACAGGTAAGTGTTTGCTTTTATGTTACCTGCCCTCTGTCTAGTTTGAATTTGATCTCGGAAGACCTTGATTTATCGCTTAGTCATGGAGGAACTGTATACACAATGGTGAATGATCCCACCCCCCTTCAGCTGCTAGTATCCTGTACGTGTTCTGTGGACTTCCTTCAGAATAAGTGAGAGCCAGGGAGCTGTCCTGAGCACAAGGACAACGTGGCTTCCATTCACAAAATTGTGATTTAACCAATACAGCCATGAAGGTGTCGATGATACAAACACGGCCACCAAATGCTGCCAGGAATTTCTGTGTGCCTAAAAAAATACACAAGTATTTATAAAAATAAAAGTAAAAAATACTGGCATGTAGTGCCACACTTACTGCTGGGAGACATGATATTTATTATGTACGAATGCATCGCAGACGCTAAACTTTCTCAGGCAGTTGAATATTTCCTCCATCAATATTTCAGCCAGAGACCACTCCCCAAATTCACCAGAATGTCCGCGGTAGTCCCAGTCATAGTTCTTACATCAACCAGCTATGTGAGAGCTTGGCATGATTCAGACGATAACACTTTTACAAGCAGAGTGCTAACCATTCTTATTTTTATCTGTGAATTCGATGGGTCATTCAGTTTGAAAAACTGCACAGTCTTTACAGTTGCTCACATTAGAGTTATATAGAGTCATATGACTGATCAAGGAAAACACACATTAATTACACAATCATCAATTAAAGGTGGAGCCAAAACATGTTTCCCTGCACTGTATTTCTGTCTGCGGTTTGAAGGGTTGAGCTAAAGTGTGCTGACGTTTACATTTATAACAACTTGTCTGCGCTGTCTCATTGTTCCTCGACCTAAAATAGACAGATTGTGGATTATTACTGTGCTTCACATTTACGCTAGCGATATGGGAAGCCAAACAAACTGTACGCTCCATGTTCAGATGGGTAATGTAATGAGGACACAGTTGCTAGGAAACTGGGAGATATGTATAACAAGCATAAGCTAGCTTATGATTGAGAGTAATGACTTAGATAAGCAAGCACTTACGTACCGATATAGCCTACACTAGCAAAACAAGATAATAACGTCTGATATATTAACATTTCTCCTTGATATGCTGTGGCGACCCCTGAAAAAAAAAAAAAAAAAAGGGAAAATCCAAAAGAAGACGATATTAACATTTCTCCTTAAAGTCGAGAAAAATATATAGCGCGATCCAATTGACAGGTCACTATAATTACACTCAAGGCCAAACCGCTCGCCGAAGTTATGGGTAGTAGCCTGATAATGAGAATCGTCAACCATGCACACAACACCTCGTTAAAATCTGAGCTATTCTGAACATGTTGGCCTCTCGTGTCACAGGAATGTGTTGTTCATAAGGATACTTCTTATGAGACAGGCAGCTTACTGCCCCTGACCTCTGGGTGTCACACAAATAGTTGAAGCATACAGACATTAACTGGAGTATTATGGTGCGATAAAGACCTTAGGTTGAAACCTATCACATGCTATGGATTAGATAATGTCAGCAAAAGAACAGGTTACATCATCCTTACTCCATTAGAGCAGTGTTGATTGGTTGATCCTGATCTTCAGGTTTACCTGTAATGGCTCTCAACAGGGACTCTTATATCTCTTTAAAGGTCACTCTGTGCAGAATGTCCGTCAGGTACTCGAGTGTATTGGATCATATCTGCGGCCCCTGGGTTCTCCTGCAGAGCCATAAATGCCACGAGGAACACTGGGGTGCACGAATAAGAACAGCTTTACTTGTACTGAATTTGGTCTGTGTTCCATGTACAAGATTTGTTTCTGTGCCAGTGCCAGTATAAATGAGTGGCATAATGCTGGCGTATTGCTAAACTGGGTTTGGTGTCAGACGGAATCTTCATACTGAGGGATGTCCCATGTAATGGGTTCTGTTGAGGGCCAGACTCCGTGTCTTCTTGTCTCTTTGTTATGATGTCCCACCAGTGTGTCACATGACCTACAGGGTGGCGCTACCACCCTGTGACATCCTCGAACTCTACACACTGCTTTTACTTTCTACCCAACAGGGAAAAAATCCTCAACAAAATCTGTCTGCTGCGATTCCCCAGAGACCAGGCATGCCCACACAAGTAAAAGGCCTCTTTTACTTTGTACAGGGAGAAGTCCACTATTATGTCATCCCAGGATACATGGTTTTAGTGGTTTGTACATAAACACATGGATCCATCTGCTGAGTGGCACAATGGTGTAGTGGGTAACGGTTCCAACTCACAGCAAGAAGGTCCAGCTTGGCAGCTTGGCGAGGGTGCACTGAGTGAAGTTTAAATTAGCTTCCTCTATTTATATTTCCCCCAGGTGCTCTGGCCTCTTCCCATAGTCCAGAGACACACACAAGGCTGATTGGCTGTTCCAAATTGTCCCATGTGTAAATATTAATGTTTTAAGTGTCCCCACTAGGATATGTTGGCAAGCTGTTGAGGATGTACCTCACCTTGGCCCACATCAAGCTGAGATGGGCTCTGTCTCCCGCAAACCTAGTAGGATTAGCTAGTTTGGTAAATGACTGAAGGAATAAATATCTGTCCTAACTTCTGTTGTGCAAAAGACTAATGACATGCTGTGTGATCTGCAGTGCCAACTAAAAGTTATGGTGTCAATTTCAAACATTTCGTCAACAGTTGACTAACACTGAATCTGACAATCACCAATGAACCTGCAGTTGGTGATTTCAAGCGATCGCTCCTGTCACCATTTTGTGACTGGCCACCAGATTCTTATCTTCAGACGCTACCGAATGACTCGGGATGTCTAATCTGAGCAAGGTGCACTTGTTCATACCTTTCATTTAGGTCTTTAGGATGGCAGTCTGTCTGATCTGTGCCCTTAGATGTCTTCACCAAGTACAGCTTGCTGGGTACATTAAGCGTCGGGCGACACCAAATTACACAGTACAGTGGGGTTGCTAGTCCTCAGTTCTCATCTGTGGTGATGTTGTAAAGAACAGACGCTCCTCACTTTACGTTTATTCACCTTACGTTTTTTTTTTTTTTTTTTTTGATTTTACGTTTGAACTGACTAAAAAATTTTTGAAAAAAAAAAAAAACCGTAATTACAATTTTGAATTTAGTTCGCTCTCCGTAGTACGAGACGTTCTTACGTAGTACGCTACTCATGCATGACGCTGCGTCCATTGTTTACATGGCGCTGTGTTCATGGTTTACAAATGACAAACTGAACGTGCCCTGCTTCTTCCCAGTTCACCGCATGTTACCCTTGTGTTAAGATGTCGTCTCTGGGATCTTTGTGTTTACACTGTTTTGCGTATTTGTAACCCTAAGCAAATATGGTTGGTCAGAATCGTCCACCATCTCACTTCAAGCACCACTGCGAAAGGTAAGTGAATTTGATTGAAATGTATTTATTTGAAATTATTTTGTTTGAATTTAATTTATTCGAAATTAATGTTGATATTATTTTACAATGTTATGCTTATAACAATTGACTTAGGGGTGTTTAATGAGATACGGTAATAGTATTTATGGATGTATAGTACAGTATGAACGGTCATACGTTACTGGAACATACAGTAACGACTTGAGTTTTTTTTCACCTTATGTTCGGCCGTTCGGAATGTAACTAAAACGTTAGTCAAGGAGCGTCTGTACAGAGAGAATACAGGCACCAGGAATGACGTTCCTGCTCAGAGATGCTGGGTTTCCAAATCAAACCGGGTCAGCTGAAGTATTTAGAGTGTCTTACAAGGAGCTCTTACTAGTCGGCACATGCCACTGGAAACCTGCTTGAAGACCTAGGTCCGGCTGGATAGATTTTTATCACACAGTTGGCTAAAAATGACAAGGGATCCTCCGAGGAGCAGCTGGAATTTGTGGCCGGGGTCACACAAGTTTGGATTGAGGTATTCTTCATGAAGTCTTCTCTCTAAATTAGTGATGTTTCACTTTACTCAACAGGTTTTAGGTATGCAATCATACTCAACAGTCATCTTGGAAAGTGGAGAAGAGTGGCGACTGCTTTAAGACTTCAAGAGAGGCCAAGTTTCTCTGCCATTTTGATTAAAGTGCAGCAATGAAATCAATTCTTGAACGTGTCTATTAATATTTAAGTAATTCAGTATTTCTGCGAATCAATATCTCCCTGTAGTATTCATATCCATTCAACACTTCCCTCCACACACTTATCTATATCACCTTTTCTTGATTAGTATCCAGTTAATAACTTCCCAGGCTCTTACTATTTGTGTTATCAGTATTTATTTAATCCAACCTGATCCACCTGATCCACCTGATCCACCTGATCCATAGATTCCCCCCCATTCATCATCACGCTAACCCATTTGTCTGTTTGCTCTTAAGGGGTTTCTTCACAACCATGCTGGGCTCACAGAGTTGAACTTGGCTTCTATATTCGCATTATCATCTCAGGCTTTATCTGGAAGTCTGCCTGTCTTAGTTTTAGTGTGAGCCTAAGTGAAGGTTTGTGAGTCTATTTTTTCCCATTTTCTACCAGTTTGTATTTTCCCTGAATATAATCAGTCCTATTGTCACTGACTCTTGCGTCTGCGTCATCTCCTACACCTGACACAATGACAGCAATGAGTGGGAAATTCTCCTGCAATGCTCTCGATGCAGCTAACACACATCCATTGAAACCTGTGTACCAACTTGTGCCTATTATGTGTTTCGGTACTTGCTGTTGTAATAATGGGAAGAAAGATCAAAGCTTATTGGGCAAAAGGATTTCAATGTATGATTTTGATATTTTAAACTTATAACATTGCTAATTTACACAATTTCCTCCGAGATCAATAGAGTACAGTTGGTACCTCACCTTACGAAATTAATCCGTTCCAGAGCCTTTTTCTTAACCTGGATTTTTCATAAATCGAACCGCATTTTACATGTAAAACATGTGATTCGTTCCCAGGCCCCCAACACTACCCCCTCAACCCTTAAAAAATGATAAAAGTATCAGTATTTTAAGACCTCCTGCTTCAATATCGTACCGATGGTAGACGGGTTTGGCCGTATTCCTTTGCGATATCACTCAACCGCATGCCACGAGACCACTTCCTCTTTTCACTCGCACCCAAAATCAAACGCGCACACGCGTGCGTGCGTGCGTGTGTGTGTGTGTGTGTGTGTGTGTGTGTGTGTGTGTATGTGTGTGTGTGTGTGTGTGTGTGTGCGCGCGCATGTGTTGACCATGTCTTCTTAGCAGAGTTATAATCTTACAAATGTTTATGGAGGGATAAAAGCCTGAGTCAAAAAACCATGAAACAACAGTAACTCTGTCCTTAAACAAAAAAGCATTATGGGAGATGTAGCTCCATAATAGCCAATGGGAGGTAGCTGCGTCATCCCTCCTAGCCAATGGGAGGCCAGCGGGGCGGGGTGTTGGGAGATAGCCAATGGGAAAGCAGCTCGTGCATTGTTTAAATATTTGAATGGCACGTTTGAATGTTTGAATGGCGCGTTTGGCGTGTTTCGTTAGGAGAACTTGTTTCGTATACAGAGACAAAAAATTTTGGAAAACGTTTTTCATAACCTGGATTTTTCGTTTGCTGGGACGATCGTAAGGTGAGGGAGGTATCACTGTATTCTGATTATCATTGATCAAAATGCTCTTCTCCTGATACCTCAGAGGGGCACAACCTTGTAACCAAGTGCCATTTCGTTAATAGAGAATGAATATGACTGATTTCCAACCGGAGGCTCAGTTGGAAGCACATCCACCTCACAGCAAGAAGGTTCTGAGTTTGATTCCCAGCTCAGGTGTTTCTGTGTCTGGAGTTTTGATGCTCTCCCTGTGCTTGTGTGGGTTTTCTCTGGGTATAACAGTTTCCTTCTGCAGTCCAAAAACATGCACAGTAGGCTAATTGGCTGTTCCAAATCACCCCTAAATGTGAGTGTGAATAGTTGTGTGAGTGCTGGCCCTGCGATGGCCTGGCAAGTTGTCCAGGGTGTACCATGCTCTCACAGAGAGTTGGTTGACATGGGCAAGAGCCCTCTCTGCGACCCTAATTAGGAATAAACAGCTCAGAAAATGAACAAATGAAAATTTCCAAACATTATTTATACAATTCCTTCGTTAGGGTCACATGGGACACTGACAGCACAACACAGATCAGTTTTGGGAAGAGGCGACAACCAGCTCGTGGAATATGACTGATGTCTGAAACTTTTTGGATTTTGGTAGAAGATGGGCAGGTATTGATGCCACTCCATTCCTTTTGCACCTTATTTGTGAGATGTATCCTGTGTCATTTTTTAATGAAATATATTTTTAAGGTGTTAACATGATGCACAAGGAAATCAAAAAGTGCTTGCGATGCTTCACGTGTGAGAGAACATGTGTTGTGGTGTGGACTAAAAGGCCAGAGTGCACTGGAGGAAGAGGAAATGACACGGCACCTCCATTTCAGTCGTGATTAACAACCTACTGAGAGTCTAACCTCCATGTCCACACACACACACACACACACACACACACACACACACACACACACACACACACACATATTGCCTGCCTGTCATCTGTGTGTGTTCATGACCCCTTCTGTGTACCTCTGCATGATTAAACCTCAGGGCATGTGCTCAAGTTCAACATTATCTATCAGCAACCACCCAGAAAAAATACACCAAGAGAAGGACACACACACACACACACACACACACACACACACACAAACAGGTACGCTACCTCGGCAGCAGGCACACCCTCTGGAGGGCGGCAGTGCAGAACGATCATGCCCCTGATGGGAACCTCCTTCCCCTGTGGGTCCTGTTCAAAGTTCTTCCGCAAGTCTGCAAAGAGAAAGAGAGAGATATATAGATATATTGAGAGATAGAGGATGAGAGCGAGTGAGCGAGAGAGAGAGAGAGAGAGAGAGAGAGAGAGAGAGAGAGAGAGAGAGAGAGAGAGAGTGAGAAAGAGAGGGAGAGCAAGCGATAGAACGGTGTTTGGAGTAGTAGCTGTGTGTATCTGCGGATGTGTGAGGGCTGCATGGTGTACAGTGCTGTGCTCTCTCTCTCTCTCTCTCTCTCTCTCTCTATGAAACCAAATGCTGTTCACAGAAAAAGGAGAAACTACTGAAGCCCAATGGATGCAGGAACAAAACCCCAAAAAACCCAAACAAAAGAGGAAAGAGCAGTGAAATATTGAATGAATATCTCATACGGGATTGCGGCGAGGTTTACTACCGCAGTGCTGAAATCAGGTGCGAGGATACGCCACTCACCTTCCTCACAATTCAACCCACAACAGGAGAAGGTTCTCAGTTGTTGTGAACATTTTTCACCGTATTGTAAAAACAAAAGCATCGTTTGGTACCAGTCCAGGCGGCTGCAGGGTTATGGAACAGCACAAATTATATTTTGCTTATTCTAATCATGACAGAGGCGGATCAGGTGAGCTCCGAGTTCACAAAGCTGTGTCGCTAACAGCATCCGTTTATCGCTTCCTCATTCAGATGCTCTGTGAAGATGTATATAGTATATAATAGTTTATATTAGACAGAAATGCAAGAAAAACAAACTACGGAAAGATATTTTGGATTTATTTTACCATTTTGAAGTGGGATAATGATTACGACGCCTGCACCAAGTGGCCACGAAAAACCGCCGGGCAGTGGTGGGCTTGTGACTTGGTGCTGGATTACTGAGCTGAAGGTTGGCGGTACAAGTTCCACTATCACCGGGTTGTCACTGCTGTCCCTCCAGTGCAGCGAACTGGTTTATCAAAGGCTGGCCATGTCTCTCGCTGTCTGTGGTAGATCTCATGTGAAAGAACTTTTTCGACTGGCGTGACGTGTTATAAATTTCAGGGGCACATTTGCGTGACGTGCAAAAATCAGCCACTTGAGCCGTTCAGAAACAATTTTAACCCTGAATTCACACTAAATTTTGAGCAGGATCAAAACCTTTTCCAAGGCCGCGGATACGGACCATTTACCTCACAACATCCGCTTGTATGTTCAGCCACCATGTGAGCACGTGAGCTCGGCTCAAGCTTTTTTAATATAATATGGAGAGTTATTCTCTGAAGCCTCATAAAAACCCTCAACTAATTCTCAAGATCCTAGTTCTACACATTTAATAATTGCTATTATCCATGCCGCAAGCTTGAGTTAATGCTTGAATTAATTCAAAATAGCACAGTCTGGTTCAGTTTGCATTTCTCATGTTCTGTGTAGTAGATACAGTATCACATTACAGTACAAACATCAACCTGAAGCTGGTTGGATATGTACCAATGCTTGGTATGATTAATATTCATTCATTCAGGCATTTTCTGAGATGCTTAATTATAATTAGGGTCATGGGAAGGGTGGGGCCCATCTCAGTCGACTCTGGACGAAGGTGGGGTACACTGTGAACAGCTCATCAGACCATCGCAGGGCCAACACAAATACAACCATTCATACTCCCAGCTAGGATTGATTTGGAACGGCCGACCTCATTATTATTATTATTATTATTATTATTATTATTATTATTATTATTATTATTGTTGTTGTTGTTGTTATTGTTGTTGTTATTGTTGTTGTTATTATTATTGTTATTATTATTGTTATTATTATTATTACTATTGTTATTGTTATTGTTGTTGTTGTTATTATTATTATAATTATTATTATTGTTGTTGTTGTTGTTGTTGTTGTTGTTATCATTATTATTATTGTTATTGTTATTGTTGTTATTATTGTTGTTGTTATTGTTGTTGTTGTTGTTGTTGTAATGTCTGTCTCTCGCTCTGATTGTTACATTTTGCAAAGCGGATGGATTTCCTCTCTGTTGTTCACAAACTTGACTTTGTGTTGCTCAAGAGGCCGGTGAATAAAATGAGAAAACGATCAGTAGAAGAGAGAAGAGGAGGATTTATCAGGGACGAGTGAGGGACGTTACAGATATTGAAGTATGTTGTCTGGTGTCGCCTTCCACGAACCGCTCTAGGATTATTCTGCACAGATTTGCAGCCGATATATAAAACGAGGCGGGATTTAACCTGAGGGTTTGGAGGTTGACACTGCTGACCTGTTTGAGAGGAGAATGTGATAAACGATGGGTGTGGTGAGGATAGAAGCAGATGTTGATCTGTATGTGTTCACACAGCATCTGGGTTGAGTTTTAAAATGAGACGATAGGTAGAGTTCAGTACTGAGTGTTATTTTACTTAATATCACATCCCTTAGATTTAATATCATATCTCGTATATTTAATATCACATCCCTTAGATTTAATATCATATCTCGTATATTTAATATCACATCCCTTAGATTTAATATCATATCTCATATATTTAAGGTCACATTCCTTATAGTTAATATCAAACCCCTTATATTTAATATCAAACCCCTTATATTTAAGGTCACATCCATTATATTTAATATCACACACCTTATACTGTATTACACATCACACACCTTATATTAAATATCACCTCCCATGAATTTAATATCATAACCATTAAATTAAATATCACATCCCTTATATTTAATATCATATCTTTTATATTTAATATCACATCCCTCATATTAAATATCACCTCCCTGAAATTTAATATTACATCCCTTATATTAAATGTCATATTCCTTTGCTGAAATATCTGAAGCATTTCATAAATCATCTGAATGTTACAGCTGTGTGTCTCGTGACTGAACTGGAGACAGTGTAAAGCTGCAGGGAGTCATGTATAAAATATACTGCACACTTTTTAACGGTACGGTCCACACAAGAATTTATCTCTGAATCAGAAAAAGCAAAGCATCCTGATAGTGCGCACAGAACCTAAAATTAAAAAAGGGGGTTTGGGCAACGTCATGTGGCTCTGCAGGTTTCACTCTCGCGACTCAACTTCATGCTCGAGTTCACTGCTGGACACTGGAGGTATGACTTTCAACATGCAAATAATGAAAAAAACATAATAAACTCGAGCGTATTGTTCCTGCTTTAGGTTCCTACAGGTTTTTGTGCCTCAGGGGGTTCAGAGCCTGGTGTGCCAATTTGGGCACAAGGAAAAAAATGAAAGCAAAAAACTCACAGGCGATGCGCACAGTCGCTTTACGGCTCTTGGACGTTCCAAGGTGACTCCAGGCCACGCACAGGCACCAGTAATCCTCAGGGCCGTGGAAGTCCTCCACCTGCTGCCGAGAGACGTTTATCGTCACCTCACGCACCTTCAGACCTGAACATAGCACACAGAGTGAGAGAGAGGGGGATAGAGATAAAGACAGAGAGTGGGGGGGGGGCAGAGAGAGAGAGAGAGAGAGAGAGAGAGAGAGAGAGAGAGAGAGAGAGACTGTTAGTGTATTAAACGGTGAGAAGGTGAAGAGCATGTGGTGAACAGTGATTGGTGTATGACAGCACTTCTGAGTTCTTTGATCTCCACACGTTTTTGTAAATGAAGTTTGAATTTTATAAAACCGAACTTGCGCCGTCACCGTCCCACAGTGGAGTGTCGGCTCCAGGTCCCGGTCGGGTGGCTGACCCGGGTTAAATGTAGGA
>CM045734.1:5392981-5415481 GCA_024760905.1 Plotosus lineatus | reverse complement strand
GAAAAGATAGAGGGACGCACCCACTGCCTGTCCTTTGCGCTAATGTTCATCCAGCACATGCATGTGTACCAGGGGCATTAGTTCCATCTGTCCTTTATAAGCATTAGGATCGCTGGCTGTGATTAAAGGGTTAAGTGTGAGTTTTAACTGCTGCTGGCTGCCAATCCCACAGTGAGGATGCAGTGATACAGAGTATAAGGTCCAACACATGGTGACATCACACTCCAGCCTAAACACATTTCATCAGAATCATTAAAACATGTTATCATTATATTATTATTATTATTATTATTATCATCATCATCATCATCATCATCATCATCATCATCATCATCATCATCATAATCATCATCATAATCATCATCATCATCGTGGCTGTCACACACTTGAATTACATTTAACACGAATGACTGTGTACCATATTCTGGGGAAAGCCTTGATTAAGGCCCTTAACCCCCAATTGCTCTGTTGTGTGTGTATATATTTATATTTATGTATAGGTATACCCTGGCTTATGTTGTTAATTGGTTCCATGAGAGACAAACTAAGTCAAAAACGACATAAATTGAATTAGCTTGTCTCTAGGCTTGGCTAGTCTATGCCAAAATTAACTTGCATAATATTATATACTAGTCCTTCTCAAAAAATTAGCATATTGTAATAAAGTTCATTATTTTCTGTAATGTACTGATAAAAATTAAACTTTCATATATTTTAGATTCATTACACATCAACTGAAACATTTCAGGTCTTTTATTGTTTTAATACTGATGATTTTGGCATACAGCTCATGAAAACCCAAAATTCCTATCTCAAAAAATTAGCATATCATGTTCAGGTAGTCTAAACGAGCTATTAACCTAATCATCTCAATCAACCAATTAACTCTAAACACCTGCAAAAGATTCCTGAGGCTTTTAAAAACTCCCAGCCTGGTTCATTACTCAAAACCGCAATCATGGGTAAGACTGCCGACCTGACTGCTGTCCAGAAGGCCATCATTGACACCCTCAAGCAAGAGGGTAAGACACAGAAAGAAATCTCTGAGAGAATAGGCTGTTCCCAGAGTGCTCTATCAAGCCACCTCAGTGGGACGTCTGTGGGAAGGAAAAAGTGTGGCAGAAAACGCTGCACAACCAGAAGAGGTGACCGGACCCTGAGGAAGATTGTGGAGAAGGGCCGATTCCAGACCTTGGGGACCTGTGGAAGCAGTGGACTGGGCTACAGGTGCCGCATTCCCCAGGTCAAGCCACTTTTGAACCAGAAACAGCAGCAGAAGTGCCTGACCTGGGCTACAGAGAAGCAGCACTGGACTGTTGCTCAGTGGTCCAAAGTACTTTTTTCAGATGAAAGCAAATTTTGCATGTCATTTGGAAATCAAGGTGCCAGAGTCTGGAGGAAGACTGGGGAGAAGGAAATGCCAAAATGCCTGAAGTCCAGTGTCAAGTACCCACAGTCAGTGATGGTCTGGGGTGCCATGTCAGCTGCTGGTGTTGGTCCACTGTGTTTTATCAAGGGCGGGGTCAATGCAGCGAGCTATCAGGAGATTTTGGAGCACTTCATGCTTCCATCTGCTGAAAAGCTTTATGGAGATGAACATTTCATTTTCAGCACGACCTGGCACCTGCTCACAGTGCCAAAACCACTGCTAAATGGTTTACTGACCATGGTATTACTGGGCTCAATTGGCCTTCCCACTCTCCTGACCTGAAGCCCATAGAGAATCTGTGGGATATTGTGAAGAGAAAGTTGAGACACACCAGACCCAACACTGTGGATGAGCTTAAGGCCGCTATCGAAGCATCCTGGGCCTCCATAACACCTCAGCAGTGCCACAGGCTGATTGCCTCCATGCCACGCCCACATTGAAGCAGTCATTTCTGCAAAAGGATTCCCGACCAAGTATTGAGTGCAGAACTGAATTATTTGAAGGTTGACTTTTTTTTGTTTTGAAAACACTTTTTTTATTGGTCGGATGAAATATGCTAATTTTTTGAGATGGGGATTTGTGGTTTTACTACTTCAGTTGTGTGTAATGAATCTAAAATACATGAAAGTCTAATGTTTATCAGTACATTATAGAAAATAATGAATTTTATCACAATATGCTAATTTTTTGAGAAGGACTACTATATATATACACACACACACAGGCGCTCCCCCACTTACATTCATCCGTTTTACGTTTTTTCGATTTTACGCCCCCCCCAAAAAAAAAAAAAATAATAATAAATTTGGAGTTTAGACGTACCTACGTGGTATGCAATGATGCTGCGTCCATTGTTTACAAAAGACAGACTGAGTGTCCCTCCTTCCCTCTTCAGTTAAATATATATATATATATATATATATATATATATATATATATATATATATATAATGTTATATAGCGTGTTACCCTTGTGTTAAGACGTCGTTGCTGTGATCTGTGTTTACACCTTTTTGTGGACTTTTGTAACCCGAAGTAAATATGGTTGGTCAGAAGCGTAAGCCTACTCGCATGGGTGCAAGTCTCATACATAGATCTGCTCGGATCGGCACAATCTACCATGCATACTCAGTTCAAGCAAAGAGAGTTGTAATATGAATGAAAATCTGAATCCAGGAAAGAGCTCTCCGCTCTGCTGGCTCCACATTAGTGCAGGCTGAGTTCTAAACGAGTTCAACGGCACCCTTGCGCACTTGAAAGAACGAAAGTCTATATAACCCACAGCAAGTACACTACTTTCGCAAGTACACTACTTTCGGTATTGAGCACTTCACATATTGTAAACATGATTGGCTGTTTTAAGCTTGATGTATAGTACAGTATGAGCGTCGTACGTCACACGTCATACATCGCTGTATGTATGAATATATGTATATATGTGAAGACAACCAAGACTCCAATCACTGTGAGAAGATGGCTAAAAAGTCCAATCCTTGCTCGAAACTGTCTGTTGCAGTGGGATGGCACTGGGCGAGCCAGTGTGAGAGCTGATGCTTGCTCTGCTCTTTCGCCGCTCGAGTTTCTGCTGCTGCTGCATGATGCAGGTTACCTCGAATGTAGACACAACACAAGAGGTCACCATGTGCCAGGCAGTACAGTCAAGTGCAACTGACTCCCAGGAGTCAGGGTTGATGTTGCACATCTTCAGGTTAGCTTTCAAGGTGTCCTTGAAGCGTTTCTTGGGTGCGCCCTGTGAACGTTTGCCCTCTCACAGTTCACCATGGAGCAAACGTTTTGGAAGGCGATCGTCATCCATACGGCACACATATCCAGCCCATCTGAGTTGGGCTTGCTTCAGCATGGTGGGAACACTCTCCATGTCAGCCCACTGAAGGACTTCAGTGTCAGGTACTTTGTCCTGCCATTTGATGTGGAGCAGCTTCCTCAGTGTTCGCATGTGGAATGAGTTCAGCAGTTTGGCATGACGACTGTATACCGTCCAGGTAATCCACGAGTTCTGTACCCGGAAGTAAAACCACATGTATCACCGGAAGTAAAATACAGTGTATTTATTACATTCACTAAAATATGCTTCTTAAACACATTCTATAGACAGTCTTACTCATTAATACAGTATTAATGAAGTAAAATTTAGTAATGATTCAGAAAAACGTTTCAATTTTTATTGTTATATTTATTGACGAAAAAATATAAACATTATACAGCATATAGTGTTGTAAAGCACTAGTATTAAAGTCTTTTTCAATTATTATTCCAGTACAGTACATAAGTTAATGTTTGGAATGTTTGTGCGTGAGGTTTTATTCTGTAGCATGTTTCACAAATGATACCAAAAGGATAAACTTTATTACGCTTCATGTCCTTTTACATTGAACTTGGAATGATGTCTTGGCGTGACGTCTCTAAGATGGTGCTGCTAAGAGGGCGATGTTGCAGAGTTCTTAGTCAAATTGTTTCTTTGTTCATTTTAATTTGTTTTATTTGTTGTTTTGTTTGTTCATGTTTTGCACTATGCTCGTCTATGACCAGTTGACCCTACTGACAGCTATGAGCAGCTTCAGCTTCGGGCAACTAAGCACGCAACAACTCCTATTGTGAGCTAATATGCTATGGTAGCTCAATGCTAGCCGCACCCCGGCTAACAATAAGCCCAGGTGGGAAGGGGCCGAACGACGACTCCGGCACTTGGGATCGCAGGGGATGAAGGCTTTGGAGCCGGCTGGTGCAATCGCCTCATCGGGTGTACTCTCACAGAAACACAGCATGGAGCAGCCCTGTAGATCCCTCTGTGCTGCAATCTGAGCATGAAGCTCATCCATCTTTTGTGAGAATAAACTGAGAAATGAGACTGAGTCCCATGGAAGGATTCTTATTCTTTATTTAAAGGATTGAATCATGAAACATTTTACGAGTTTGTTTGATATACATACAGGGAGTCCTCGGTTTACACCGGTCCTGACTTACACCGTTTATTGGTTACAAACGCGTCCCCATAAAAAAATATTACGCGTCATTACGTCTTTCGCGGTTGCGTAAACAAACGTGAATTAGTTTCAGGCACGCGAGACGGAAGAATACACTGTGTTGTGGGCCAAGGAAGATGGCGTCGCTTCCCTTCGCTCAGTCTCGGTACTGTAATATAATGCGTCATTACATCTTATGCGGTTACCTAAACAAATGCAAACTAGTTTCGGGTGCACAAGATACAGCAAGCATTGGCAACTTTTGAGGCTCAGGATCCCAACTTGGAAAGGTTCACTAGGGTTTCCAGAGGCATCATGGATTTGATGCAATGCTACAAGGAGGTCTTGGATGAGAAGATGTTGCTCTCTGTCCAGTCTAACCTGGAGCAGTATTTTAAGACGGTAGAGAGAAGCCTCTACCTCAGCTGCATCTACTACTCCAGGCTCACCTGCCCCTACTTCTCCAGCACAATAAGCCCATCTCTCCCGCCATTACTGTATTTCTTTGTTGTAGTAAGGAATTGTTTTCTCTTTTTTTAATATTTTTTATGTCATTAACTATTACATTTTATTATAGCACTGTACGTACAGTACTTTTCAGTATATTTTATGTTATGTTCCGACTTACACTGAAATTTGGGTTACATCGAGTCTTAAAAACGGATCAGTGTTGTGAACCGAGGACTCCCTGTATACGTGTGTACAGTATACACTCAATATCCGAGTTACGACCTAGATCGGTTAGGACCAAAACCACGCAGCACTTGCTATGAATTCATGTGAAGCGTATTCTTCACCTGCACGTTCTTTCAACATGTGAAATAAACTTGTAGCCCTACTTTGCACTGCTCGCTACATCACCTTTCTTTACCTATTATCTTCCAACCACATGTATAGCAACGTTTCCATCTCTGCAGTCAGTCCTTCACGCTGTTTTGAGATGATAGTCGACTTAATTGGGGCTGCTGCTTTCACCGCTTCCTTAATGCGGTCCTTGTCCTTCAAAATTGTAGACACCGTGGAGTGGGAGAGATGGAGATCTCGAGCGATGGAATTTAGTTTTTTTCCTCCTTCATACTGCTTTATCACTTTCATCTCCGTCTCCAAAGACAGTGCCTTCCTTGCTTTCTCGGTAGAATTGCCATCTGATGAATCGGACTTCCTCTTGGGGACCATGGTAGCGGTGTACAGGAAATTAATGTAAAATTGTACTGTAAAAGAGATGTTAGTGCAATGATATCTAGTCACTGAGTGTACTGGTAGAATGCTGTGAGTGTGAGATTCTGAAGCTGCTCATACAGGGGGTGGACAAAATAATGGAAACACCGGACATTTTGGCATCATAATCTTTGAACATAATTAAACAATCAAAACTTGGCATATGTATTGATTCATACAACTTGTGAATTGTTTCCAAAGGAATTTGATGCCATTCTTCAGTTAGAATTCCGTCCAACTCTTTTAGAGACGATGGCGGACTTGTGCTTTGCTGAGGACGTTTTTCCCTCTCTTTCAAAGCCACTCATTACTTTTGAGACGGTAGCTCTTGTAACACTGAACATTTGGGCAGTTTTTGTTACACTAGCGCCGACCATACGAGCACCAACAATTTGGCCTCTTAAAATCTGAGAGCTCTGCCATTATGGGGTATCATTAATGTTTTCAATATCTGTTTAATGTTTTCAATATCTGAAAAAGAAAAAAAAACATTTATTTTACATCAACATATCAAATAACAAAATTATTATATAAAAAATAATAGCATATGTTAAGTTTTGATTGTTTAAATGATGTTCAAAGATTATGATGCCAAAATGTTAGGTGTTTCCATTATATTGTCCACCCCCTGTAGCTGTAGCAGGGTTGACCAGTCATAGACGAGCATAGTGCAAAACATGAACAAACAAAACAACAAATAAATCAAATTAAAACGAACAAAAACAATTTGCCTCTGAGAACTCCACGACGTCGCCCTCTAGGCAGCGCCATCTTGGAGACGTCACTCCAAGTTCAATGTAAAAGGACATGAAGCGTAATAAAGTTTATCCTTTGGTATCATTTGTTAAACATGCTACAGAACATAAAATCTCACACACAAACATTCTCAGAATTAACTTGGGTACTGTACTGCAATAATAATTGAAAAAGACTTTAAAACGAATGCTTTACAACAGTATATGCTGTATAATGTTTATATTTTATCATCCATAAATATAACAGTAAAAATTGAAAAGTTTTTCTTAATCGTTGCTATATTGTACTACATTAATACTGTATTAATGAGTAAGACTGTCGATAGAATGTGTTTAAGAAGCATATTTTAGCGCATGTAACAGATACATAGTATTTTACTTCCGGTTGCTCATTTGCGCATGTGATATGATACATGGGGTTTTACTTCGGGTACAGAACTCGTGGATTATCTGCATTCGTGGGAAGGGCTGGAACCGAACCCCCGTGAATATCGCGGGCCTACTGCATCATAATACGTATGTGTATAAGTGTACATATAAAACTGTGTATATTATTGTTTGCAGTGCACCGCTCTAAACGTATTATTTATTTCAATATTCCGGTTATTGTAGATGACAATTAAAGATGCTGCATACATTAATGAAATAAATAATAGTGTGGTACAAATTATTGTTGTATTCATCTAAAACATTGATCTGGTTTAAAAAAATAAATAAAAAATAACGTGCTATGAGTCTGACTATAACTTATCCTATTTTCCACAATGGATCTTCCTACTTCCTACTTTGAGTGCAGTCATCCTATTTATTCATGAAGTCTTTTATTTCTCTGTAATCATGTTGGTATCACAGATATTAGGGTGGGGCCTGTAGCGTAGTGGTTAGGGTGCTGTGCTTATGATCGAGAGGTTGCATGTTCGAATCCCAGTTAGACCCTCACTGTGCTAAGAGCCCTGAGCATGGTCTGAACCGCAAGTGTGCCTCTGCTCACCCAGCAGTATAAATGGGTACCAGTAAAAACATGCTGGGAAGGTGACCTGCGATGATGGACTAACGTCCCATCTGGGAGGAGTTGAAGCCCTGTTCACTTCACGCAATGGAAACCAGGGATAAGCACCGGCTTGGTGAGCCGCTCGGTTTGGGTGTAAAATCTCCACATTACCTTACCTTACCTGACTTATCTAGACATTAAGATGATTTGGCTGTTCTAAATTGCCCCTCGGTGTGAATGTGAATGGTTATGTTCTTTACTCTCAGATTGGCAAGATGCTCAGGGTTTACCCCGTCTTCGCCTAGAGTTGGGTGAGATAGGCTCCAGCATCCCTGCAACCTTAGTAAGAGTAAGTGGCTTAATATTTTAAAGGTCTGTTTATATTTCTTGTTTAAAATTCTGCAATCCATAAATAAGTAAGTAAATAAATACACAAATAAAAATTTAATCAATGCCCTGAAATGCATAGAGTTCTGGCCAATAATTTTCTAAAAACAATGACCGTGGCAAATATTCATATAAATTTATAATGAGATCTGGGAACCCGTCCCCTCAACACTCCTCTAAAGCGCTGAACTGACTGCACTTCCTGTTTCTTGGTGACTGTGGATCACCATGAAGACGCCGAGTGTAATTCCCTGTGACATCACAGCTGGAGATGATGCGGCACGCTGCCCTTCATCACAATTTCCTGTAAAACCTCGCTTTATTGAACACTGTTTTTGCATATCCTTCAGTTAAATGTTCTACACTTCTGCACGGGCTTGCATTTACAGCCAATATTATTTAAGACCAGATACATGAATATTCATGATAGAGCTGCCAAGTGTCCTGGAGAGAAAAAAGACTAATGCTTTGAGGAGACGCATTTAAAATTCTTCACCTCTTTATTTAGTTGTGTTGTTGAACAGCAGAGTCTGTACAGTCAGAATTCTGAACATCTTTAAGTGTTTGGGAGATGTTTTTCTGCTGGTGTGTGTGTGTGTGTGTGTGTGTGTGAGAGAGAGAGAGAGAGAGACCAAGAGCGAGACCCTTGCTAAGTGACTCAGTCCAGTCCACAAATGGACATGACATTTCACTTTAGCTCTGAGATTCAGTAGTGCATTAATGTCATCCTGCATCATGGTCTTAGCTTCCTTTTAGCACGCAAACCACAGCAGAGTATAAGGCCAAAGGCCTCATGGGAAAAAAAAAAGTATGAATTTAAAGTGAAAATGGATTCTTGTCGTGGTTTGACCAGTCTGACCAGTTTGGTGTGCAGTTTGTCTACTGGACCACATTGACTCAGACCAACTTGACCAGTGTGGATGTTGCAGCAGGAGAAGATTAATGAAATGAAAACAGAAGAGACTAGAGGGCGGAACCCAAGAGCTGCAGCTCAATAAATCATTATAAACTCACTTTGACCTTCCTAAAGGATTCAAGAGAAGAGTAACGGAGGCAAAGGTGTGATTTCCAGTGGTAATGTTATTCCAGGCTGGAAACCAGCATAAACCCAACTCTGCATCAAGCTTCATAAACATCTCTGAAGAAACTTGCTCCAGCCTCCCCCCCACCCCATGCCCCCTGCCCCCCACCCCATGCCCCCACACACACACACTCTCAAACCCCCCACTTCCACCCCACACACACATACTAATGGACTCATCATACCAGCAAGTCTTTCATTTAGGATTCTGGACAAAGAGATAACATTTTTTAGTTTGGTCTCTCTCCCACCCCCCACACACACCACCCCTGTACTTGATCCCAACCTACTGACCTCTGCATGGGCTACCTTGAGCCTTTGAAAAAGTTGATACTTAGCATTTACTAAAATGGCGATTTGAGTCTTCAGGCAGTAGATTGGTCACTGTGTGTACTCTGTACAGAGACTGACCACTCAACTGCCTGAAGACTCAGCTCCGTTGTTTAATTGAGCCAAGTCCGGTGTGCTGCTACTTGGTTGAAACAAAAACCTGCAGCCATGTGGCCCTTTGTGGCACGAATTTGACACCTGTGTACTAATCTATTGTACATACAGCTGCCACAATTTGATATAGTGCAGTAAATGAGTCTAGGGGATACTCCTCGAATGCAAGGTGCACATAACAACATAGACAGAAAGTAACTGGTTTTAATGAGTCATGTGTTGACTTTTGATATTATATCTATGCCCTTTTACAGGTTCCTATTAGTGTTCTATAGGAATGAGTTGTCTACCAGCTATGAGAATACCTCAACATGTCGAGGCCTTGATGAGGACCTTTCAAGGTCATTCAAGACCAAAGATAGAGAAGTTTCCTCTCTGTCCCTTATTGCATCTACGGGGCTATCTCACTTTGTTTCTGAGATATAACCAATTTCAAGTTTAATAATAGGAATGACTGTCTCCCAGAGCATTGTGACTTTGATCTAACCTTTACCTTTGACCTTAGTTGTGTGGAAACAAAACTAAGGTCAAAGGTAAAGGTTAGATCACCTTTACCTTTAGAACCACCAAGTTTGGTGAAAACTACAAAAAAAGGTCTGTTTTAAAATAAAGTACATGGTGCAATAAAACGATGCTGGTGTTGAAAGAGGAATTTGTAGCGATGTACGTCTTTGGTGCAGTTGCCAAAAAATCGGTGACATAATAAAAATAAAGTTAACTGATGTGTCATCTTCTAGCATAAATTAATTATGCCTAAACTGTGTGCTGACCTCCCAACTCACATCATCACACATCATAAGTGCCGAGTATTCGGATACAGCTTTATTCTCATCTTGATGTCAACCAGTAAAAGTCACTGTCTTGAAATATTCAGTCCAACCATGTTATATTGGCCTGGGTTCTGTGGTGCATAACAAAGAACCCAGGTGAGTCCGAGACTCAGTAGAAGATAAGCACAGAGTCTTTGTATTAAATCACGTCTTGTTGTGAATATCCTGCTGAGATACTGCAGGGGACAGATCACAGGGAGTCGCCGTAAGCAGAAGTAAAGTTACATTCACATGCAGAACACAAGCATCACAAGGTACAGAAGAACAGAAAACTTGGAAATGGCCAAACTGAGAGTTTAGAAAACAAGCCAGAAATCAATAAATAACTACATAAATCAGTGCTTGGAATTTATGTGATCACACATATGACTTTATGAAGGCACATGTAGGGTGTAGAAAACTCGTCATTTGAGAAAACTGAGAAAACAAGAGCTGGTTCTTGGAGAGCATAGTAATGTAGTGTAAGAAAAATGTCACCAGTATAATTATGACAACTACCAGACAACATGCATCTGTAACTATGTGTTCCATCATGCTTATATCCGCTTGTTGAACCATCCCTGCTAAATGTGTGCCCCTTTATTGGTGTAATTAACTCCAATCATCTGAAAACGCTTCCCTCTAGAACTTGAAGCATGAAAGCCCAGGGTCCAGACGAGGCCAGCCGAAGACTTATCTTTTATAAACATTACTAAATTCATTCATTCATTTGCTGAATCTAGGGTTGCAGGGATGCTGGCACCCACCTCAGCTGACTCTGGGAAAGGGCAAAGTGCACCCTGGACAGCTCGAAAAGCCATCACAGGGCAACATTATTGTACAGCGGTACCTTGGTTCTCGAACTTAATCCGTTCCAGAAGGCTGTTCGAATTCCGATTTGTTCGAATTCTAAATCTGCTTTTCCCATTACAAATAATGTAAACGGTTTTAATCCGTTCCAAGACGCTAGAAAACTACGTTTTTTAAACATAATGTTATTTCATAATGTCATTTATATATCAAGTAGTGTACTAAATGTGAAACAACAGGACAAACACACAAAATTCTTAATAAATTAATTTATTTAGTCTTTTTTTTGTTTGTTTTTCGTTTATTTTTGAACCAGCCACTCCCTTTTCTTCACTCTGTCTTGTTTTTTCTCGCACGTTTTTTGAGTTCGACTTCCGAATTTTGTTCGACTTCCAAGACAAAAAAAATCCCCATATTTTTTTTTCAAATTCCGATTTTTTTCAACCTCCAAAGTGTACGAGAACTGAGGTACCACTGTATATAAATGTTATCTTCAGTCGAATAGACACTTTGATATATGCTAAGCAGTTATGCTAACCCAATAAACTAAGCTCGTTAACCTAAACTAGCCACACAACTAATCGCGATCCATTATTGTTGTAAATAAAGACAGGTGTATCAGTATAAAACTGTTTTATTTGACTCATATAATTACCAGTTAAATTACAAAATTGTTTCTGCTTTGGTATCCAATGAATATCTTAATGTTACTTTTTCTGTAAGTCAGGCATCAATGGGGTGGGCAGCATTTACTACAAAGCACTGGATTTTGTGTAGGAAACCAGATTTTGGCTTGAGGTTTAAACGTGCAGCCTATAAGCCTTGGGTAGCCTTGAGATAGCCCTGACTCCCACCACCATACTGCAATAGTGGCCGGGTGAGGTCCCACAGTGATGTCAGGTAAGGTGGCTTGGGGTGCAGTCAGAATTTCAATTCATCTCTGCGATGTTCAAGGCAGTGGGAATGTGGATATTTTTGAGCAATTTTTAATGACATGTAATGTTGTGGAATGCTTACTAAACAAGCCACATCGTAAAAGCCACACCGTGTAGTTTAGATTTTCATAGGAAAAACTGACCCCTCCTTGAATCACCACCTTATTGTGGTGGAGCAGTTTGTGTGTCCTAAGGATCCTAGGAGCGCGCCGTTCAAAAACCCTTGGGACAAATGTAAAAGGATACGTTCTCCCTTGCCCAGACATGGGTTACCCCCCCCCCCCCCACTGAGGTCAGGTTTGGGGAGAGGGGCTTGAAGAAAAGCGTCTGGTGGTCGGGCTTATGGAGCCTGGCCGGACCCAGACCGAAAAGAAGACATGGGTACGCCCTCCCATGAACCCACCACCTGTTTGGGGAAGTGGGGGAAATAGGGGTTGGGTACAGTGTGAGTTGGATGGCAGTGGAAGTTATGGGTTCTGTCAGACCGATTCTCGGTTACTGACTCTTACTCTTGGGACATGGAATGTCACCCCTTTTGGCGTGGAAGGAACCTGAGCTGGTGCATGAGGTGGAGAGATACCAACTAAATATAGTCAGACTCACCTCAATGCATATCTTGGGCTCTGAAACCACCCACCTCGAGAGTGGCTGGTCTGGAGTTGCTCAAGCGTTGAGCCGGTGTGACACCCTTCTTGGAGTCTTTAGGGGGACTCACTCTGTGTCCTGGGAGACTTCAACACCCACATAGGCATCAACATCGACATAGGCAGTTCTCTACAAATACTGTTCACAGTGGAAGTGGGGAACTGCTCACCTAGACTGCAGATGTTGTCAAGAGGTGAGGGAATACTTTGAGGACCTCCTCAATCCCACCAACATGCCCTCCATGGCGGAGAAGACCCCATCACTAGGGCTGCGGTTGCTGAAGTAGTCAAAAAGCTCTTCGGTAGTCGGCTCCAGGGGTGGATGAGATTGTCTTGAATACCCCAGGCTTTGGATGTTGTAGGTGTATCTTGTTTGACATGTATCTGCAACATCTCATGGTCTCAGGGACCATACCTCTGAATTGGTCAACCTCTTTTTAAACAATTGACTGGAGGGTGTGTTCCAAATATGGAATCACCCTCCTCAGCCTACCCAGGAAAGTCTATGCAATTGAACTGAAGAGGAGGATCCATCTGATAGCTGAACCTTGGATACAGGAGGAGCAATGCAGTTTTTGCACTCTTGACCAAGTCTACACACTCTACAGGATCTTGGAAGGGGCACTGAGAGTTTTCCCAATCTGTCCACATTGGTTTTGTGGATCTGGAGGAGGCTTTCGACCATGCCCCTTGGGCTATTTTATGGTGCATGCTCTGGAAGTACAGTGTACCAAATCATTGGCCATTTGGTCTCTGTATCACCGGAGCAAGAGCTTGGTCCACATTGGTAACAACAGGTTGTCACCGATTCAATTCACAATTTTTATTGACAGAATTTCTAGGCTCTGACAAGGTGTCGACTGGTTCTGGTTTGGTGTCCATCGGAGCTTGTCTCTGCTTTTTGTGGATGATGTTGTCCTTTTGGCTTCATCAATCCGGGACCTCCAGCTCTCATTGGAGTGATTTGCAGCCAAGTGTGAAGCGGCCAGGATGAGAATCAGCACCTCCAAGTCCAAGGCTATCTCAGCCAGAAAAACATGGAATGCACCCTCTGGGTCTGGAATGAGGTCCTGCCCTAAGTGGAAGAGTTTAAGTATCTTGGGGTCTTGTTCACAAGTGAGGGAAGGATGGCGCAGGAGATCGACAGGCGGATCACTGCAGTCTCTGCTGTAAAGCGGAGCTTGACCGGTCTGTCATGGTGAAGAGGGAGCTGAGCCACAAGGCAAAGCTCTCAATTTACCTATCGATATATATTCCAACCCCCACTTATGGCCACGAAAATGCCTCCCAAACACCTCCCTGGTGTGGTGTTTCTGGCAAGACCCCGGGGTCGACCTAGAACACGCTTGAAGGATTATGTCTCTCAATTGGTCTGGGACCGCCTAGGTCCCCCCTGGGAAAGCTGTAGGAAGTGGCTGGGGAGAGGGAAGTCTGAACCTCATTGCTTAGACTGCATCCTCTGCGACCCGATGATGATGACGACGACGACGATGATGATGATGATGAAAAGCTGACATCTTTTACTTCCATTTATTTCAGCATTTTTTATTAAATCCTGCTGAGTAAATTGGGCAAATTTTCAATTTTGACACCCCCCCCCCACACACACACACTTTATGAGGACTTAAAGATTAAAAGATATTTAATTAATTTTCACCTATTGTACTCTGCTTAGTGCAGTAATTCTTTTAATAACATCTTCCCCTGAGAGTCTGTGAGATGATATATTTGTGCTGAATGGAAATCACGCTCCCCCCAGGGTGGTGGTGGGGTTCCGTTCACGGCTGCTCCCTCACGCTTTGGGACACAAAGCCAACGAGTTAAAATGCCACAGCACAGCAGTGCTCTAATTCTATTCCACGCGCTAATGCTATTATCCTGAAACTGAAGCCGTGCCATGTTATTTCTCATTACTGGTTGTGATTAAAAAGTGGAACTAGGAAGTGGTCACTCCAGACAGGCCTGTCATGGTAGAGTGTGCATGTCACACAAGGGCATCACATGTTGCTCTCCCGTTTGCTGTTCGTTTGAGACATCAGGAAGTTTCATTTCGATACTAAACATTGTTATGATGATTACAAAAAGGCTTCCTATGTACCATATGGTCTTGTTTTTTGTGGCTATATATTTAAAATGCTTTAAATTATAGATCGTAATTAAATATATTTGAAGGCACTCTCATTCAGATTGTTTGTTAAAGCAAAAGAAAAGGATTGTTCATGATTTAAGATCGGAGAAAAAACAAAAAACAAAAAATAATGCAGTTCCCTCTAGTGCTGGAGATATCACCGTCTCTCACAGCGTTTATGATCCGATTGCTTCATGTCTATATAAAAGTTTAACTTCTCAAGTTTACCACATTTTTAATACCTAAGGCGTTTTTTTTTTTTTTATCTCAATGCTTTCATAATCTAAATAAATATTTATTAAATAGAATGTATTTGCAAAATGAGAAAAGACTGTAGAAAAAGATAAACACAAGAAAACATTCAGCGCTTAATCCCACTAGGGTCACAGCATAGGTGGGGTGCACCATAAACAGCTTGCCAGACCATCACAGGGCAAACATAAACAGAACCATTCACACCAAGGAGCAATTTGGAACTGGCAATAAGCCGAATAAGGATGTCAGTGGGACAATTAAATCTGTGGTGAATTCGTGTTACTTGCTGTATAAAATAATCACCCATGACCTCAACGGTTCCTTCCAGCAAATGGCAGGCCTCACCAGATTTTAAGGTGCGTGTCAGTGTTATGACTCTGGGCGTGCTCAGATACATGTTGCCTTTCTGATCGGCTGCTCCAGCCTGGTAGTGATGTCAACTCATTGGATTGGCTGGGCAGCGTCACTGACCCCGTGTATCATGACACATTATGGTTCAGTGCTGGTTCACAACCAACAAACACAGAAATCACGCAAAAGATTTTTTTCTGTTTCTAAACCGAGTAACCATAAGTCGAGTTGGGAAAACGTTAGCTGTGTAAACCGTTTTGTATTTATCGCATGTATTCGTCCTCAGAGTCACTAGAATGCAACGTCTCACTTTCCACAAGAGACTCTTCCCTCTCAGGTTTAAATAGGACACCATTTACACTCATTTTCTCTAAATTGCAGCCATAGTTTGCTTCCTGATGATGTTTTTTAATAACGTAAAATGTTGCTCGCTGAATAGATCTGCTTGTTTACTGGTGCTGGACAGCCCCACCCAATGAGTTCACATAACTTCCTGGGGAAAAAAACAAAAAAAAACAAAACAAAAAAAACAACAAAACAAAAAGACTGTTAACCATTGGTATGGTATAGTCCACAGCATAAAATCACCCATTATAGTGCTTTTTATGGTGACTGATGTTAAAATAAGTGTCCTCATCGCTCCCCTTTAACAATCAATTCAAGATACAGACAGTAGAGAAGCAGCACTGTCAACAGAAATAATTACTACAAACCTCCACAACACACAAACGTCCACAAAGGGCAAATTGTTACCCATAAAACAACACATCATTTTACATCCTCTGACAATAATGTAATTCTTCCTGTGAGAACTACTGGAGAAAGAAGTCAAGTTCCATAACGTGGCGCCTTTCATATGGAGAGTTTTCACAGCACATACAAGATAATAATCTATTTGTGCCTGCTGGAGTTACCGTACACTCTCTGAGTGTCCCCCCCATTTTAATTTTATTTTTCAATATCATTTTGAGTTGGTATTAATTATTTTTACACCTTACGTCTGAGGTACATTCACCGTTCATTTTTTGTAACCGCTTGATCCTAATTAGAGTCACGGGGAGGCTGGCACCCATCTCATCCGACTCCGGGCAAGGGCAGAGTACACTCTGTACAGCGCTCCAGGCCATCGCAGGGTGGAAACACGCTGACGGATATGCAGTTCCTCTTGTCGAAAATCAGCAATGGTTCTTTGAACCTCACACCACAGACATGAACCTCACACCACAGACAGTGAGAGCCACGACCGACATTTGATAATCCAGATAGTGCACTGGGGGGACAGTGACCACCCATGGAGTGTGGGGCTTGAACCCAAAACCTTAGAATTAATGATCCAGCACCCTTTACCAACACTGTCCTAAGTCTCAAGTGTACGGGTAAAGACTCATAACCTTTGCAAAAAGGTGAAAATCAGCTGACATCATTGTCAAGGCTCAAGAGTTAAGATAACGATCAAGCTTGTGTAAGCAGGAAGAAAAGATGAGTGCACACTGATCCCATTGTGTGTGGGCACGGAGCAAAAAAGCACTTGGACGAAGTGGAGAAATGCATGTGCAAAGTGAAAAAGTGAGACTTTTGGGACTAATTACATGCCGTAAACAGTATTTTTCCAGAGGCAATGTGCTTGACAGGAAATCTATAGGATGGCTGGAAATTACACACGCCAAGATGACACACGCATGCAAGAACATGGTCCTGATTCATTCCATTGGAAAGCCGAGGCTCAAGAGTTAGTCAGTGCCCTCAGTCACAGGTCATCTAGGTAAAGCCTGGCCTCAAACATGACATTCCAACACCAACATTCAGTGCCACCTTTGTATGGGCAATGCAAGGCCAAAAAGTACTGATTGCAAATAAAAGAAGAAAATAAGGACAAAGTATGGTCATTTTATGCCATTATATGTATTAATGGGGGAAAGTGCAATACTGTGATATATACAATGGTACCTCACCTTACGATAGTCCCAGAAAACGAAAAATCTAGGTTACAAAAAACATTTTCCAAAACTTTTTGTCTCTGTATACAAAACAAGTTCTGCACGAGCTGCTCTCCATTGACTATCTTCCAACATCCTGTCCCGCTGGCCTCACATTGGCTAGGAGGGATGACACAGATCCTTCTTATTGGCTATCTCTCAACATCCCGCCCCGCTGGCCTTCCATTGGCTAGGAGGGATGACGCAGCTCTCTCCCATTGGCTATTATGGATCTGCATCTCCTATAATGCTTTTCGTGTAAAAGATAGAGTTAGTGTTGTTTCAGGAGTTTTTTGAGTGTGCTCATTGCTTTATTTTTTGACTCAGACTTTAAACCTTATAACTCTGCACGCGCACACATACACGAGCGCGCGCACATACACACACACACACACACGAGCGTACACACACACACACACACACGCGCGCGCGTGTGATTTCCGGTGCGAGTGAAAAGAAGAAGCGGGCTCGTGGCATGCGGCTGAGTGATATTGCAAAGGGATATGGTCAAACCTGTCTACAATCGGTACGATATTGAAGCAGAAGGAGGTCTTAAAAGGTATACTTTTATAATTTTTAAAGGGTTTAGGGGGTAGTATTGGGGGCCTTGGAATGTATCACTTCGCCTTTTACATGTAAAATGCGGTTCAATTTACAAAAAATCCAGATTAAGAAAAAGGCTCTGGAACGGATTAATTTCATAAAGTGAGGTACCACTATGTGTGTGTGTGTGTGTGTGTGTGTGTGTGTGTGTGTGTGTGTGTGTGTGTGTGTGTGTTATATGCCAATGTTGTAATATATTAATGTGAAATAAAGTTAATTATAGCATAACAGAATCACAGCCCTTGTTTGGAGCTGTTTTCTTTATGTGAGAATCACTTCTTGGAATCCAATGTTGAAATATAAAGTAATTCATTATAATAAAGCCTGTTATAAGTGCAAATGCATTCAGCTCATATTTCTGTGAAGTCCTGCACATTGTCCTCTTACCCTTAATCCGCGTTCCTTCTGGTTCCTTTAGTTTTGCATATCTCAAGGCTTTGTCAGGTTCAAACCAAGCCTGTCCTCTTTGATTTGTGCTGTGGATTAGCATGCGCCTGCTTCTCGCTGCCTGTTGTTTGACCCCGTTACTTGCCAATGCTAATTCTAGCATAAATTCAAAATAAAGCTGTGCTCATAACGTTCTTAACTTGCCTATCTGGTACTGCATTTAATGTCGCTCATAATATCTCAGTGTAGTTAGCAGGACGAGTCAAGTTAAAATCAATGTAAAATATTTATGAACTCGGGCACTTTTCCATTGTGGGTGTTAACAAAATTAAAGGTTCTTTGCAGCTGAGTAAGGTTGATACTGCTGCTATGCTGCTGCTGCTGCAAAAAAGAAAAGATCAATAGGAGTTTGGTTAAGACTACGACTTAAAGTTCTGACATGAGGAGAAGGCGCAATCTCACGGGAGAGGGTTAGCATGATAAGAACGAAGATTATGATGAGCAAGCAGAGGTTAAAAGAAAAGGTAGAGGGGTGGAGATTATAAGAAAAAGGGTTACAGAAAAAAGGATAAAGAACAAGACAAAGAGGAGGAAAGTGAAGTAGAAGGTTACCATGTGGTGGATGAGAGGAGAATGAGATTTAAAGCTGTTACGAGGAGAAGAAATGTAGTGGAAATGAACAAGGAGTCGAGAGTCAAGATGAGGATGATGAGAGTGGAGGTGAAGGGGTAACAGTTAAGGGCAGAGCGCCAAGTAGATAATTGAAAGATTATGAGTCAGAGAATTAAAGGAAGCAGCTGGAGATTGTAAGATTAATGATGAGTAACAAATACTTAAAGGTGAGAACAAAGAGACGAGGAAAGTGAAGAGGAAGAAGGGGATAAGGAGAAGAAGCAGAAGGACAGACAGCTGAAGTGAGCTGAAGATAGTGTTGTGAGATTTCGGGTTAAGGAAACAGACATTTACGATATGAGAGTAATTGTTAAGAGGAAGACGTAAAGAGTTAGGGTGGGGCATGTAGAGGGTGAAGACGACGAGGAAGAGGATTGATGCAAAGCGGCAGAGTTAAGATGAGGAGGTTAAAGTGATCAGATGGATGAATAGGAAGAAGTTTAAGATGAGGATCTTAAAGGTAATAGAGAAGAAGCTTAAGTGGGTTAGGTACGAACTTAATGGTAGAGTTGTGAAGTTAAAGCGAGGATGACGTATACGGATAGAATGGAGATGAGCGGGTAGAGAGTGAATATAACAGGAACGAAGGTAAAGAGAATAAGGAAAATGTGAAAATGAGGAGGTAGAGGTGTAAGATAATGAGGTAGAGGATGGAGATGAGGAAGTAGAGGGTTATGTTGAGGAGATAGCGAGTAGAGATGAGGAGGTAGAGGTTTAAGATGAAGTTCAGGATGGAGATGAGGAAGTAGAGGGTTATGTTGATGAGATAGCGAGTGGCGATGAGGAGGTAGAGGTTTAAGATAATGAGGTAGAGGATGGAGATGAGGAAGTAGATGGTTATGTTGAGGAGATAGCGAGTGGAGATGAGGAGGTAGAGGTTTAAGATGATGAAGTAGAGGATGGAGATGAGGAAGTAGGTGGTTATGTTGAGGAGATAGCGGGTGAAGATGAGGAGGTAGAGGTTTAAGATAATGAGGTAGAGGATGGCGATGAGGAAGTAGAGGGTTATGGTGATGAGATAGCGAGTGGCGATGAGGAGGTAGAGGTTTAAGATAATGAGGTAGAGGATGGAGATGAGGAAGTAGATGGTTACGTTGAGGAGATAGCGAGTGGAGATGAGGAGGTAGAGGTTTAAGATGATGAAGTAGAGGATGGCGATGAGGAAGTAGGTGGTTATGTTGAGGAGATAGCGGGTGAAGATGAGGAGGTAGAGGTTTAAGATAATGAGGTAGAGGATGGAGATGAGGAGGTAGAGGTTTAAGATAATGAGGTAGAGGATGGAGATGAGGAAGTAGAGGGTTTTGTTGAGGAGATAGCGAGTGGAGATGACGAGGTAGAGGTTTAAGATAATGAGGTAGAGGATGGAGATGAGGAAGTAGAGGGTTATGTTGAGGAGATAGCAAGTAGAGATGAGGAGGTAGTGGTTTAAGATAATGAGGTAGAGGATGGAGATGAGGAAGTAGAGGGTTATGTTGAGGAAACTACTTACATTTTCGTGAGGTGCGCATCTGTATGTATTTATATTTTATTTACATCTTATGCATTATGGGTAACGATGAGGAGGTAGAGGTTTAAGATGATGAGGTAGAGGTTTAAGTTGATGAGGTAGAGGATAGAGATGAGGTGGTCGAGAGTTACGCTAATGGGATGGTGGGTGACGATGAGGAGGCAGAGGTTTAAGATGATGAGGTAGAGGATGGCGATGAGGAGGTAGAGGGTTATGTTGAGGACCTAGGAGATGAGGATGAGGAGACAGAGGGTTAAGATGAGAAAGTAGAGGATTAAGGTGATGAGGGAGAAGGTTAGATAAGAAGAATGACTTCACTCTATATCCCACCCTCTCTCTCACTGCTAGGTGTAAATGGTTCATGATTATAATTCTTTATGATTTTTTCCCAGATGATCTTTTATTAGAAACGAACGTTGCGGTATAAACTCGGTTTTATTGCTTTTTATTTATTGTGCTTTGTGGGTCTGTGAGCTACGTGTGCTCTTCTTGAATACCGTTTATCAGATGATAACAGTGGCATAGGAAGACGCGCTGCAGCCGCTTTGCTCACGTTCCTTCATAGCTTTGTGCCTAAACAAAACTATGATAAATAGCTTCCGGGAAGACCATCGCTCACAGTATGATTACGCCTGGCAGCAATCATTTGGGAAGAGCTTTGATATGAGTGAGGGGAAATAAAACTCTTGACTGCAAACCGGGATGAATGAGTGCGAAACAGGCCAAGTCTGATAAACGTTCAGCAACACCGGCACTTTTTATTATTTTTAATAAAACACTTTCGGAACTTTCCAACAAAACGTTTTTAAATTTATTCAGTAAAATCCACACTGTTCAGGGTAAGGACGCTCAGGTTAAACAATGACAGCTGCTGATTTCAGGCTGCTTTTATTTATTGTGGCTATGCATTAAAATACAGTACAGTGATACCTCACCTTACGATAGTCCCAGCAAATAAAAAATCCAGGTTATGAAAAACATTTTCCACAATTTTTTGTCTCCGTATAAGAAACAATTTCTCCTTATGAAGCATGCCAAATGCGCCATTCAAACATTCAAACACACCAAACGAGCTGCTCTCCCATTGCTGTTTTCAAACATCCCACCCCACTGGCCTCCCATTGGCAAGGAAGGATGACGCAGCTCCTTCCCATTGGCTATCTTCCAACATCCCGCCTCGCTGGCCTCCCATTGGCTAGGAAGGATGACGCAGCTCCCTCCCATTGGCTATTATGGAGCTGTATCGCCCATAATGCTTTTCGTGTAAAGGACACTGTTGTTTCATGAGTTTCTTACTTTATTTTTTGCCTCAGGCTTTTAACCTTCCATAAACATTTGTAAGATGTTTATAACTCTACTAAGAAGACATGGGCAACAAACGCGCCCACACACACATGCGCACACAAACACACACACACACACACACACACACACACACACACACACACACACACACACACACACACACACACTTGTGATTCCCTGTGCAAGTGAAAAGAAGAAGCGGGCTCGTGGCATGCGGTTGAGTGATATCACAAAGGAATACATGTACATGTGATAGGGAAAGTCTGGACTTTATTATTATATTCAGAGCAGTGGGCAGGTCTTTTGGACCTGTGATGAGGTCCGGCGTCCTGGCCACAATGAGTATCCACTGTAATGTATGCATGCCACAAGACAGTCGGTAAGAATAGGACCGGTCTACTTACGCATGTGAAGACTGGGTTTGGCTGATCGTGAAGAAGAATCCACCAAATTGGTTCAGCAAATGAGAAGGCGGACTCAGCAAAGCATCGTGGAGTGCAACCAGGGCACAGTGAGACACACAGTACACCGCCAGCCGTCCACTGCATCCTGACCCATTTCCAGCCGTTTCGACTATGTCGTGCAACAGAACTTGAATAGACCGGGACGAGAGAGTGAGGCTGACGATCTATGCGACTCTCCAACACTTAAATCCAAGTCAAGTGCAAGTCATGAGTTCACCCACACCGCAGATCATAGATCCAATATGAAGTCCCGGTCATCTTAGACCTCGAAGGACGAACAGCACAACAGCATTATTAGATTCACTCGGGAACGTGTTGAGACGACTGAGCCTCAGCTCATGTAACTTATCATTAAGAGCCATCTC
>CM045734.1:5340481-5387981 GCA_024760905.1 Plotosus lineatus | reverse complement strand
AGAGAGCGCGAGAGAGAGAGAGAGAGAAAGCTAGTCATCTCATGGAGAGTTAGTCTGTCTCCCAGAGCTCTGGGGTGGCGTGCAATAAAGACAAAAAAATAATAATAATAAAAATAAAACCTCTCTATTCACAAGCTCACCGAAGCTTACATAGTATTTATACTATGGACTGCAGTCTAAGGAAGGGGTGGGGGGGGGGTGAGAGTGGGGGGGGGGGTGAGGGTGGGGTGGGGGGTGAGGGTGGGGTGGGGGGTGTTACAGTATTAAGGTGGGGGTCATAAAACAATATCATCATTGTCCTGCCCTAGGTTGTGAGCCCAAGGTGTGAGCCCTGAGTTCGAAAGATAAAAGAACAATTGGCTAGACAGGACACAATAGTAGATACCAGAAGTTGATTCTTAACAGTTTCTCACGAGAAGAGGAACAACATCTGGGATACAATACTTATAAGAACACTTTTGTGCTTTTTCCATGGGGAAACAAATATGAATGCATAGTTACAGAATATCAAACACAGAAATAGAAATTATTGCAACTCTGAAACCCCTTTTCAGACAGTCAGTAAAATAATGCAATATATTATTAAAGTAATATTTATGTAATATTCATTCATTCATTCATTTATTTATTTATTAATGACCACACAACCAAGTTGGTGGAATTTGCTGTCGGTACAGCACTCAGCTATGACAAAAGTTACAAAGGACATTAACAACACACATCATACAACAAAGACAGCACACATGAAAACAAATGATTACAAACATATCCATAACAACTACAGTAATAACAGACAACAAAAAGACAGACAAGGCTGTAATGTACATTCAGTGCAAAGAGTTCAGAGTCCTTATGACTGTAGGGAAGAAACTGTTCTTGAAACGGGATATTCTGGTGGGTAGAGATCGATATCGCCTCCTAGAGGGCAGCGGTTGAAACAAATGATGGGCAGGGTGAGAGGGATCAGAGGTGATTTTTTGTGCTCTTAAGATTGAGCGTTTATGATATATTGATTGGACTGATGGAAGGGGGGTGCCAATGATCCTGGATGATTTATTGACAATGCGCTGTAGTTTTTTCTGTGAGTTGCTGTCTAGGCTGCCATACCAAACCGTTATGGATCAGGTGAGAGTGCTCTCAATGATGGCGGAGTAGAAACGGAGGAGGAGATTTGTTTTCACTCTGAATTTCTTAAGCTGTCTCAGGAAAAACAGTCTTTGGTGGACTTTTTTGTGAATGTAGTCTGTGTTAGTGTTCCATTTTAGTGTATTGTTAATGTGAGTGCCGAGAAATTTGAAAGAGTCAGTTATGGCTATGGGTTCATTAGAGATGTGAATGGGAGTTTTGAGTGAGGCTGTGTGCCTGAAGTCAATTATTAGTTCTTGTGTTTTGGATGGGTTGAGCTGGACATTGTTTTCTTGGCACCAGGAGACAGCTTGGGCTACTTGTTGGCGGTACTGGTGTTCATTATCCATAGTTATGAGTCCAATGATAGTAGTGTCGTCTGAATCCTTAAAAATGGAAACTGAACTGTGACGGGATGTCATATGGTTTGTGTACAGAGAAAAAAGCCATGGTGAGAGGACGCAACCCTGGGGGACACCTGTGCTGAGGGTCAGAGGTCGAGATGAAAGGTTACCCATCTTAACCCTTTGTTGCCTTTTCCATAGGAAGCTCCATAACCAATGGCGTAGACAGGGGTCAATGTTCATGTCCGTCAGTTTATTGAAGAGGTTGACCAGGTTTATTGTGTTAAAAGCAGAACTGAAATCAATGAAAAGGATACGGGCATAGCTGTTAGGAGACTCAAGGTGCTGTAAGATGTGGTAGAGGGCCAAGGTTGACGGCATCCTCAACAGACCTGTTGGCACGGTAAGCAAATTGATGAGGGTCGAGCAGGGGGGGTCGTGGATTCCTTCAGATGATTAAGGATGATGCGTTCAAACGACTTCATGACCACCGATGTTAGGGCGATTGGTCTGTAGTCGTTGAGACATGAGATCTTTGATGATTTTGGGACAGGGATTATGGATGAAACCTTGAAACACAGTGGAACTGTACAGTGGCGGAGGGACGTATTAAAGATGGAGGTGAATATTGGGGCCAGTTGAGCTGCGCAGTACTTAAGAACAGCAGGGGTGATCCTGTCTGGGCCAGCTGCTTTCCTCTTGTTATTTTTCTTAAAGATGTTCCTGACCTCTTCCTCCTGGATGTGAAATGAGGGGTGTGGGAGGGGGGTGAGGGAGGGGATAGCGGGGACTGGGGACTGTTCAAACCTCCCATAGAACTCATTGAGTTTGTTTGGAAGGTCCATATCAATGTCAGATGAAATGGAGGGTTTTTTGTGTAATCAGTCATGTCCTTTAGTTTTTTCCATACATATCGGGTATTGTTTGATGTGATCTGATGTTCCAGCTTTATTGCATAGTTTGATTTAGCTTTCCTGATTGCAGACCTCAATTGATATTTGGCAGTGGTGTATGACTCCTTGTCTCCGCTGAGGAAAGCAGAGTTCTTTTTCTTGCATATGAGTAAGATATCTTTTGTAAACCAAGGTTTGTTATTACAGTATGCCTCCACAGTTTTTGTTGGGATACACAGATCCACGCAGAAGTTGATGTATGACGTCACCACGTCCGTGAGCACGTCGAGGCAGTTCTCACCTGCACTGAATACATCCCAATCAGTGCATTCAAAACAGCCTCTCAAAGTCTCAACGGCTGCCCTGGACCAGGACTTAACTGTTTTGGATGTGGAGTTTGTGGATTTAAGTTTTTGTTTGTATTTCGGGATGAGGAGCAGCATGGCGTGGTCGGACGTTCCGAGCGGAGCCCTTGGGAAAGCTCGGTAAGCATCGCTGATGGTGACATAGCAATGGTCCAGTGTATTAGTGCCTCTGCTAGGACATGTGACATAGTGCCTCTGACTAGGACATAGTTGGGGAGTTCGGTGGACAAGTTGGTATGATTAAAGTCACCGAGCACAGTGACTACTGCGTCGGGATGAGAGTTTTCAACGGTTGATATGTAGGTTGCAAGCTCCGTGATGGCGAAGTTGGCGTTAGCCGATGGCGGGATGTAAACACCAATCAGTATAACGGAGGCAAATTCTCTCGGGAGGTAGGCGGGTCTGCATTTCACGCTGATGTATTCCAATTGTGGTGAACAAGTAGTGTTTAATACAGTCGTGTTGCTACACCAGCGTTGGTTAATCAAAAAACAAATTCCACCACCTTTAGTTTTTGTAGATAGCTTGACTGACCTGTCGGCACGGTAGAGTGAGAAGCCGGGCGGGGTTACCGCCTGGTCTGGCACGGTGTGGTCGAGCCAGGTCTCGGTCAGGCAGATGGCAGAACAGTCTTTGTAATCCTTCTTATTTTGGAGAAGAAGGAAGAGTTCGTCAATTTTATTTCTGATAGAGCTCACGTTTGTCAGCAGCAGAGCCGGTAAAGGTGACCGGTACGGCCGCTTCCTGAACCTGGAAAGGACGCCGGCTCGTCGCTTCCTCCTGTCTCGCTTGCGTCTCCAAGAGGTCGGATATCCAGATGAGTTGTTCATTTCTAGAATTTCCACAGGTAGCGATAAGATCATGGATGAAACAGTCGCTGCTGAGTTAGCTCTAAGGGATAGTAACTCCCAACGAGTGTATGTGAGAAGACATTCCGACTTTTTAACATAAAACATTGACAAAAGTGCAAGACATAGAAGCAGAGCTTGTGCCGGGGCGAGCCTCACGGCCGCCATCTTGTTGTCGCGATGTAATATAAAGGTGATAATATGATATCAGCAGTAATACCATGAAGTGCTACTAAAGTGATAATATATTATGAATGTGATATCAAATATATATTAGCATTACTGTAATGTGACAGTAAAGAGATATTACTATGATATTAAAGTGCTTGTGATGTGATAATAAATTGATCTTAAAGTAATATCAATGTTGAATATATATGCAATGATGTGATATTAAAGTAATATCAATGTTGTATATATATGCATTGATGTGATATTAAAACTATATTGATGAGCTATTAAAGTGATATTAATGTAATATTAGTGTGGTATTGTGATATTAATATATTAATGTGATATTGTGAGAATAATGTGATATTAATGTGATATTAGTGTGATATTGATATTAATGTGATATAAGTGATATATTAATGTAATATTAGTGTGATATTATTGTGATATTAATGTGATATTGTGATATTAGTGTGATATTGATATTAATGTGATATTAATGTGATATTAGTGTGATATTAGTGTGATATTAATGTGGTATTGTGATATTAATATATTAATGTGATATTGTGAGAATAATGTGATATTAATGTGATATTAGTGTGATATTGATATTAATGTGATATTAATGTGATATAAGTGATATATTAATGTGATATTAGTGTGATATTATTGTGATATTAATGTGATACTGTGATATTGTTGTGATATTAGTGTGATATTGTGATATTAGTGTGATATTAATATTAATGTGATATTAATGTGATATTAGTGTGATATTAATGTGATATTAGTGTGGTATTGTGATATTAATATAATAATGTGATACGTGATATTAGTGTGATATTGATATTAATGTGATATTATTGTGATATTAGTGTGATATTATTGTGAAATTGTGATATTATTGTGATATTAGTGTGATACTGTGATATTATTGTGATATTAATGTGATATTATTGTGATATTAGTGTGATATTAATGTGATACTGTGATATTATTGTGATATTAATGTGATATTATTGTGATATTAGTGTGATATTAATGTGATATGAATGTGATATTGTGATATTAAAGTAATATTAAAGTGATATATTTTTACACAGTTTCTTCCTTCCAGTCATTTCTAAGTCGTTATAAAGAAATGAAAATCAAACCAACCAGAAATCACCAGCGGTCCAAACTACTCTGTGCACAGTTGTAATGGCCCTTTAACTAGCACGCCACTTGGAGATTGATTTGGTTTAACCAGAGCGCTTGGTCTACATTAAAGATGAGGAGCCTGACCTCTCAATGCCCCCCCCCCCCCAAAAAAAAGGTTATTAATTATTGATAGGTGCCTGTCAGCTAATCTGGATGCAGAAAAGAGAAACCACTGATATCAGTAACGCTCTCATTTCAGATGGAATTTGAGATTGGCATTAATGCAACATATCAATATCATGAACTGGAATGTGCAATTATTCATGCTCTGATCGAAGGACCTGTTCCTAGCTAATTACAGTACTGAGTAGTAATGAGCGCTGTGTCCAGTTTAAACTGCTCTATAGTTTAAATGAAAACCAGTATAGTTTCTGATATTTAATACTTATATATATATATATATATATATATATATATATATATATATATATATATATATATATATATATATATGTATATATATATATATATATATACACACACACGGTGGTACCAAACTTTACGAAATTAATCCATTCCAGCGCATTATTCGTAAAACATGTGATTTGTTCCAAGGACCCAATACTACCCCATAAACCCTTTAAAAATTACAAAGGTATACCTTTTAAGACCTCCTTCTGCCTCAATATCGTACCGGTGGTAGACGGGTTTGGCCATATTCCTGTGCGATATCACTCGAGCCCGTTCCTTCTTCTCACCGGAAATCACGCGCATGTGTGTGTGTGTGCGTGAGTGCATGACTGTGTTGACCATGTGTTGACCATGTTTTCTCAGCAGAGTTATAATCTTACAAATGTTTATGGAAGGTTAAAAGCCTGAGTCAAGAAATAAAGCATGAAACAACAGTAACTCTGTCCTTTACACGAAAAGCATCATGGAAGATTTAGCTCCATCATAGCCAATGGGAGAGAGCTGCGTCATCCCTCCTAGCCAATGGGAGGCCAGCAGGGCGGGATGTTGGGAGATAGCCAATAGGAAGGAGCTGCGTTATCCCTCCTAGCCAGTGGGAGGCCAGCGGGGCGGGATGTTTGGAGATAGTCAATAAGAAGGAGCTGCGTTATCCCTCCTAGCCAATGGGAGGCCAGCGGGGCGGGATGTTTGAACGTCATTGATGAGAGAGCAGTTCACGCATTGTTTGAATGTTTGAATGGCGCATTTGAATTTTTAAGATGCCACTTTCGTAACATGAACTTGTTTCGTATCCAGAGACAAAAAAATAAATAAACAAAAATAGGAAAATGCGTTTCGTAACCTGCATTTTTCGTTTGGCGAGTCTTTCGTGAAGTGAGGTGCCACTGTATATATATGTGTGTGTGTGTGTGTATATATATGCAATGTATATATATATATATATATATATATATATATATATATATATATATATATAGAGAGAGAGAGAGAGAGAGAGAGAGAGAGATAGACATAATACTGTATACTTTAATCTAAACTTTACCCTACTGACAAAACATAAACAAAAAAAATGAAGAATCTTTTTAATTTAAATGAGTACAATACATTTTATACATATTGTATTTTTTGACTGGAAATGAAACAGGCTTCTCCAAAAAGATAATAAGACAAGTGTCATCATTGCGTAATCAAATATTTCTCAGTTTTTATTTACATTTGAACAAAATCATTCATATCTTTTGCAAGCTCTCACAGTCTGTCGAAAAATCCAAAGTTTGATACCATCCCAAATAGTCAGGATGATGTCACTGCGAAGACAAAGGAGCTCACTGGGGACGTGAAGTCACAAAAGGGCAATAAGGCCATATCGAAATGTTTACAGGTTCCAGTGGCTACAGGGTAAAGAATTATTAAAAAATACAAGACGTTCCACACTCTCTCACAGGATGTGATCAGAAGCCAAAAGTGACCCTTGTGCTGGCTAGGAGAATCGTGAGAGGGGTGAAATAGAACTCAAGGCCACCTGGTGAATCTGGGCTCTGCTGGTGGCAACATTTTAAGGTAGAGAGCCCAACGGACATGAAACACTTCTGGTTTTCAAGAACACAGAACCAAGGAGGAGCCACTTCTCCAGATAAAACACGTGTGTGTGTGTGTGTGTGTGTGTGTGTGTGTGTGTGTGTGTGTGTGTGTGTGTGTGCGTGCGTGCGTGCATGCGTGTGTGTGTGTGTGTGTGTTTGTGTTTGTGTGATGTTGAAACAGAATGAAAGTCGTACTGGGAATCTATTTTAGTGAGAGCTTCCTGCGACAGCGTCGGTATCGTTCCTTTCCGTTCATGCTCACTTTGCTGATTTTCCAGCCCAGGAAACAGTTTGAAACGCTTGATTTGGGGGAAGATTGCCAAGCTCGCCTCCTCTTCACTCTGTCACCTGGGTAATTGGCGCTTCTTGTCGTGCGTCTGGACCGCTCCTCCTTCTCCAGCATGAAACTCAAGGGCATCTGCTTGTTGCTTTATCAGCACCGCGCCGCATCTCGAGCGCCGGTAAATAAGAGATCATATCAGCCACATCGAGGGCCGCCGTCCTGATCGATAAACCGCAATCCTTTTGTAGATGTGCGATTAAGAGGCCTCGCTCTAATCCAATCCCAGCCGTATTTGATGTCCATTACAGTGCTGATCTAAAAGGACGATGTTATCGGTTCGAGGTTATGAGTTTAGCCCTGATATAAACTGGTTTTAAAGTGTTTCGTCGCCTAGGCAACATTCATGGGCCATTCCTCCGAGCCCATTACCGGTACCGTTGGAATGCAGAACGTATCGGAGTGAATAAAACACGACCATATCATTTTTGCCGTATTCACTATGAGGAACATCACACACCCATCCCGGACTGGTGGGTGCTTCATTTAGCATTATGCTAATCTGTTTAATCCCTTGTTCCAGATGTGCAGCCTATGGGAGCCTATGTTCCTATTGCACATGGTTCTTGATGAGAAAACAGAACTCATGCAGAGACGCTAACGAGCTGCTGACCAACTTTCCTTTTCGGTTGGATGAGTGTGTTGATTGAAACTGATTTTCCTCAAAAACAAAGATTCATCTGATGTTTACTACCAAAGTTTCGACCGCTATATTTGTCCCGACCTCCTTATTCATAAAAAGACGTCCTGCATTCCGTCCAATGTACGGCGTGGAGAATAAACAGTCCGAACCTTTTCCACGTCCTCACTATCAGGACCATGATAATCTCACAGCACGGCGAATAAAAAGCACTTCCAGGAGTAATTAAGAGCGGCTTCCTGCCAGAGAAGGCTTGATGATGATTGTAAGGCAGATTTCCACCCTTGGTTAATCATAGCGGCGGGATTTCAGCCAGCCTGCTGGATTAGTTTGTGTTTTATTGTGAAAATCCCTGCAGGAAGCTCAGCACTCGTCACAGCACCAGCCGATGATTCACCTGACATCGGGGCGAATGTAATCACTTTATATACAGGACACAATCTAACTCGCGGAATTACACTGCTGTTCTGTTTCCTTTCTCTTTTATTACCTGATAGAAGAGAAGGGATCAAAACATGCAAACAAATCTGGGTCAGAGTGAAAGAGCAGATCGTGACATTTAAAAAGGAATAATATGGGAAGACTCCTGCTGAGGCCGCCTGCTGCTACCACTTAAATACTTCCAAAGACGGTGGATTTCTCTCCGTCAAACCCCCGGCGAGCCAGAGAGAGACATGCACCTGCCACACCACCTCACATCATCTCTGCGAGGAGTTCCCACATCATCATCATCATCATCACAATTATTATTATTATTATTATTATTATTATTGTTGTTGTGATCAGGGTGTTCAATAATCAAGTGTTTCTCTCTCTCTCTCTTTCTATGTCTACATCCAATCACAAGGAATGAGCGTCGATCCCCGAAGCTTGAATGACGCTCATACAGGGATTGTCGTGGCTGTGATCACAATGATCTACCGTATGGTTCGCCAGGCCACATACGGACTCACTCACACCTACGAGGATTTGGAACAGCCTATTAACCTACTGTGCATGTTTTTGGACTGTGGGAGGAAACCGGAGTACCCAGAGGAAACCCACACAAGCATGGGGAGAACATGCAAACTCCACACGGAAAAGCCCAGGCCGGGAATCGAACCCGGGCCTTCTTGCTGTGAGGCGGATGTGCTAATTACTACGCCACTGTGCCGCCCCAAGTGGTTCTCAAACTGTGCAGAAGGTTCGGTGGAGCTTACGGAAGTGAATCCGGTTCTCGGGGAAGCTCTTGATGAATCTCCTGAGTGTTGCTGAAGTTCTACACTGTACAGAATGCACTGATGCAGAGGTGGAACCTGGTTCCTCACGGCTTGTTTATGCATCCGTTCACGTGTCTCTCTCAGGCTTTATAAACCTTGGCTGTGATGATGTAATAATTAATACAGGACAGAGGACTGGGCTTTTATCCCTCTCGAGTACGACAGTAGGTTTAAGAGGAATTAATGATAAGAAGAAGGAGAACCAAATAATAATAATAATAATAATCTTTTTGTAATTATATTAAATCAAGCTTTAATCCACAGAAATGACAAAATGATCCAACAACACTACTACAATCAATCAATCAATCAATCAATCAATCAATCAATCAAACACCAATATAGTTAGTCCAGCAATCAGTCAATTATTCAATCAATAAACCCATCAAACAAACAAACAAGCAAACAAACAAACAAATGCTCACATGATCAAACACTTATATGATTAATAAAATCAATTAATTAAACACCAACACAATTAATCCACAATCAATAATCAATAATCAAATTATTATACAATCAAAAGACCAACATTTTAATCCAAATATCAATTACTGACACAACAATTCAACCAACCAAGCAACCAAGCAACCAATCAATCAATCAATCAATCAATCAATCAATCAATAAATCAATCAATCAATCAATCAATCAAATAAACATCAACACAGTTAATCCAATCAATTATTCACACACAATTAATCAATCAATCAAAACAGTCACATGATTAATCAATCTGTTCATCAATCAATCAAACACCAACACAATCAATCAGTTAATCAGGCACACAATGAATCAATCAAAACATTCACATGATTAATCAATCGATCCATCTATCAATCACTCACTCACACAATCATTCAATCCATTGAGTGCTAAAACTAAATATAAAAATAGCCACAACCACCTATTAAACATGTAAATAATAATGTCATTAATTATTAGTTCTGCCCACCTGTGTTCTGGTCCATATATTCCTGGACTGTGTGCTGATTCTGGTGAACCCATTCCCCATTACATTTGAAGAAAATCTGCAGGGCAGGAGTGGCGCGGCATCTCAGCCGGATCGGGTTGCTCTTGATGATGTAAGCATCTTCTGGCTCCTGAAGGAAGTGCGGCAATGTCCCTCCGACTGCGGCTGAGTCAGATGCGGCATCCCCCGTGTTTCCTGTGAAGTCAAAGGTAAATTAGCCAGTGAAATCATAACGGAGGAAACAAGAGCTTCATCCACATCAGAAGAATCTTGTGGAGAAGCTGATGGTGGCCTCATTGTGATTGTGTGAACATGACCAGTAACGTCCTCACGTTCCTCGTTATCACTATAGAAGACTGAGCAGGTCTTAGCACACCAATCAAACGCTTTCTAATTCCAATAATTCAGAGAATAATAAATCACTGTGCGTTCACAAAGTGATGGTCGGCGTAACGGTGCGGATAGACAGAAAGGTCCTGTCCGTGATTATGATTCAATGAAGTTCATTTGACTTCATTACAAGTGTCTTTAATGCAGAAATCCAGGTACAGCACCGAGCAGACACTTTCATTTTCTAATCAACCAGGGGCGGGGCAACAGGGCTGCGGGGCGGGGCGGCGGCGGTGTGTGTGTGTGGGGGGGATCATTTTAATAAATAAAATCATTTTCCTCAGGAAAAAACTGCCATTGATTTTTTTTTTTCTTTACCCGGCCACAAAATAGAGCGCAATCAGTTCTGTTTTTTTTTCGACCTTCCAGTCTGGAGATAGCTTCCATCAGGTGAGGGCCTGATGAAATTAAATAAAAAAGAAAGAAAAAGGAAAAGAGAAAAAAAGAGGAATAAATGGACTCGAATTCATCTCATCATGGAGAAAACATTCTTTCCTGGTATTGAATTTCTGAATGTACAAGCAATCGACAGCAGGGTACTGTCTCTCGGTCATGAAGAAATGTAACCGGGGAAGGAGGGAGAGAGAGAGAGAGAGAGAGAGAGAGAGAGAGAGAGAGAGAGAGAGAGAGAGAGAGAGAGGGGCAGAGAGAGACAGTGTGTTGATAAAATGGTGAAGTCGTCGAAGCGACCCTTTTGTTCCAATCTGAGCGTCTCTCTGGAGGCCAGAGGAACATTGTGAACGATAACTGGTGCGGGTGCTTCTTGGGGATCTGAGCTGAAGTAAATGGAAAATCTCAGAGAAGAAGAACCACGGAAGAAGATCAGTGGCAGCACATCGCCTGATTGAAATGAACTGAACCTAGAAAAAAACAAACGTCTCGAAATGTCCAAGAAATCCAATTTAACCCAAAAAATACCAACCGGATCCTGTCTGTACTCAGTCCAGTAAAAACCTGATTGGATGAGTGTGTGGGTGTACCACCCCCAAAGAACAAAACAACAAAAACAAAACAAAACAACAAAACAAAACAACAACAACAACAACAACAAAAACCAAACAAACAATGCGAGCACATCTGTGACTCTCCAGCACCAACAGGGCTTAGATTACACTCAGATCTAATCGGGGGGCATTCGGCTGTTAAATACCATACACTGGGGCAAAACTACAGCGGAAAGCAGAGCACTTTGGGGTTTTACTCACAGCTCCTTGGTTTGAGTTCCGAGCTCAGACACCTCTGCGGAGGATTTGCTTGCCCTCTCTGTGCTTGCATGGATTTTCTCGGGGTACTCTGGTTTCCTCCTGCACTTTCAGCTAATTGGCTGTTCTAAATTGGAAACGTGAGTGTGAGTAGACACATGTGTGTATAGAACGTGTGATGGTCTCGATGTAGCCAGCTACTCAGGGTGTGCCCCACCTTCACCAAGACTCGGTGTGGCTGTGATTGGTTGCTGGATTTTTATTGAAACGGTGATTGATTGATGTCAGGGTGGAAAAGGCAGGGTCTAAATACAAGGACCAGTAAGAAACTCATCACCAGGAATGGAGTCAAGTACAAATCTTATTCAAGATGGAGTGGAAAAATCTCAATATTACATATTTTCTCTCCACAATTAACTGGAAATAATAAAACAATGATTCCCGATGGTTAGTAAACGTGTACATCAGTGATCTGATGAGTACTGAAATTAAATACATATTGCATGCTGGGTAGCTGAAGCACAATTCACCCCTCTGTAAATAATGCGCACTTTACGGCTGCAGTCGCGCTGAAGTGAAATCATCGCTGTATCATCTCTGTTTTACAAAAATCTCCATCACACACACTTTATACTGGTGCATGATGCAGAGCACCCCCACACACACACACACACACACACACACACACACACACACACACACACACACACACACACACACACACACACACACACACACACACACACACACACACACACACACACACACACACACACACACACACCTTAAGATCATAACCTTTACTTCATCCCAGCATGTCATACCCTCGGCTGCACTGGCCTGGTGTCACGCTGCGTACCCTGTCCCTCCAATCCACCATTGATCTTTTAAAGTGATCCAGCTCAACTAGTCCTAATGAACACGCGCGCACGCGGCATGGTACGAAGAGGCTCTGGATTGACGCTCGCTCAGCCACTGCCCAGTGGGAAACATCAAACCAGCTCTCTCTGCTCTCTCTCTCTCTCACACACACGCACGCACGCACGCACGCACACACAAACACACACACACACACACACACACACACACACACACACACACACACACACACACACACACACACACCACATGGAGCATCTCAGCGATCCATGACGGAAGAATTTTTTAATCAGTTCTTCTTTTCAAGCGATGCTTCCTGAGCTATTCTGGGAGGAGGGGGGGGCTTCAGTAAAAAGAACCCGTCAGTCGACCACCCAGAGACATTTATTTGATCACCAAACGCTGACGGGCCCAAGTGATGGACGGCGAGATCTGCATTACTGACAATCGTCTTCTTGGCATGCAATCCAGATATGATTTATTAAAAAAAAAACTATTTCATCCTGACCTCAATTATCACACAGAATAAACAGGGAGATTTTTAAACTTCAGGCTTGAGATCATCATCATCATCATCATAATCATCATCATCATCATCATCATCCAATCAGTACATCAGGTGATGAAGATGTGGCAAAAATTTCGGTCCAAAATGCAGAATAGTTCACCTAATAATAGCTCTGCACTCATTCTGAATAATTTAACATGTACATCATCATAATCTCACGATGCAGTTGAACCAGAATCTGCCGGAAGCAACTCACAGCCATGTGAGCGCAGTTTTCTTCAACGCCTCGTTCTTCTGGATTTCTCAGTCTATTTGTAAACAGGCTGGACGACGTCCATTTCAAAGCATCCCTTCGAACGCGGGTTTGGAAACAGATTGTTCGGATCTGGCTCGGAGATCTGTTGTCCCAAAAGCCCTCCCTGAACCCGCCCGACTTCATTGACACACAGGTTTACTTGATTAAAATGTTCCCTGAGCTGGTCTGCCTCTATAGAAATCAGTGTTTCTACCTCTACCCTAACATTTTAGGAAGCAGACATGGTTTACTCCCTGAGTGGAATGATTGCATGGGAGGAGACATGGAGTGCTTGATGATGTTGAGCGATGATGATTATAATGATGTGACAAATATGGATTGTTCTCACATAGCTTTACTTTTTTTTTTTTTTTTTGATTGATTGAGGTCTTGCAAATCATTATTACAGCGCAGCGGGGTCCCTTAAATTCAACATTAACACAGCAGTTCAACCTCACGCACTTCTAACCTACTGAGGTTTACAGTAGAAATGAGCAGAGAGTCTGGAAAATAGAGATATCAATAAATAAGTAGTTTGTTGTTTTTTATTTATATGAAGCATTTGTTTGATGACCTTGGGAATTGGGATTTTGCTCACAATTAATCAGCCAATCAATGTGGCGTTTCCTGTATTTGCAGTATCTAGAAAAGAAACTACAGATGAGGAGGGACAGCTGGCTGGCTCTGTGTACACACATACTATAGATGATGTAAAGTGTAAGTGTAAGTCAAAGTCTAAAGTAAATAAGATAATGATTTTATAGAAATAGAGTATACATAATAAATACATTAAAATAAAATAAATAAAAATAAAATGTAGATTATAGGATATAGATTACATTACAGTTTATAGCCTACAGATAGACTATAGGTAAAAATCGTGTGATAAGGATAATAAGCATTAAAGGCTTCTTCTTCTTTTTTTTTTCCTTTAGGCTTTTTCCCTTTCTCAGGAGTTGCCACAGCGAATCATCTGATTCGCACGTTTGATTTGGTTCATAGGTTTTTACATCGGATGCCCTTCCGGACACAACCCTTTAGCAAGGGACAGAAACATGCAGACGGCTATGCAGTTCCTCTTTACGAAAGTCAGCAATGGTTCTTTTACATGAACCTCTCACCATAGACAGTGAGAGACATGGCCGGCTTTTGATAACCCACTTAGCTGCACTGGGGGAATAAACATTAAAGACTATATATAGATTATAAAGTAGTAACGATGCAGTGTAGATTATAGCATAGAGATAATACAAATTGGCTATACATACCATAAAACAGAGTAGAGATTATAGAGTAGAAGTGAGAAAAGAAAGCTTTTCAGAAAAAAGAAAATGGTAGAGAATATATCATAAAGTAATTTTTAATCTACAAAATATTGAATGTAATGACAAGAGATAAATAGAGTAGAGATTATAAAGTAGATTATAGAGTGGGGATTATAGAGTGGAGATTATAGAGTGGCGATTATAAAGTGAGGGTTATAGAGTGGAGATTATAAAGTATATATTGTAGAGTAGATATTACAGAGTGGAGATTATAGAGCAGAGATTATAGAGTGGAGATCATAAAGTGGAGATTATAGAATGAAGATTATACAGTGGATAGTATAGAGTAGAGATTATAGAGTGCAGATTATAGAGTGGAGATTATAAAGTAGATATTGTAAAGTAGAGATTATAGAGTAGAGGTTATAAAGTATACATTATAAAGTGGAAATTATAGAGTGGGGATTATAGAATGGAGATTATAAAGTGGAGATTATAAAGTAGATATTGTAGAGTAGAGATTATAGAGTATAGATTATAAAGTAGACATTTTAGAGTGGAGATTATAGAATGGAGATTATAGAGTGCAGATTATAGAGTGGAGATTATAAAGTAGATATTGTAAAGTAGAGATTATAGAGTAGAGGTTATAAAGTATACATTAAAGAGTGGCGATTATAGAGTGGAGATTATAGAATGGAGATTATAAAATGGAGATTATAAAGTAGATATTGTAGAGTAGAGATTATAGAGTGGAGATTATAAAGTAGACATTTTAGAGTGGAGATTATAGAATGGAGATTATAGAGTGGAGATCATAGAGTAGATATTATAGAGAAAAGATTATAGAGTAGTGATTAGAGATTATAAAGTAGATATTATAGAATGGAGATTATAAACTGGAGATTATAAAGTAGATATTATAGAGAGGACATTATAGAATGGAGATTATAGAGTGGAGATTATAGAGTAGCGATTATAGAGTGGAGGTTATAGAGTGGAGATTATAGTCATGATTATAGAGTGGAGATTAGAGATTATAAATTAGATATTATAGAATTGAGATTATAGAGTGGAGATCATAGAGTAGAGATTGTGGTGGTCTAGTGGTATAGGGCGCTGGATCGCTGATCCAAAGGTTGGGGGTTCGAGTCCCACTCTCCACAAGGTTGTCACTGTCCCCCCCAGTGCGGCTAACTGGGTTATCTAAGGCGGGCCATGTCTCTCACTGTCTATGGTGAGAGGCATGTAAAAGAACCATTGCTGACTTTCGTAAAGAGTAGGCTACAAAAGTCGAAGACAGAATTATAGAGTAGAGATTATACAGTGGAGATTATAGAGTAGAGATTATACAGTGGAGATTATAGAGTGGAGATTATAAAGTAAATATTATAGAGTGGAGATTATAGAGTGTACTGTTTGGGGAGTTAAATAACACAGTATGGACTTTCGAGTAAAGATAATAAAGTGTAAAGTATAATACACTATTGATTGTAGAATATATCCACTAGAAACTATGCACTATAGTTTATAGCGTATAAAGGGTAAATCAGGACAACTGAGCCCTGCCTGGTCGGGGCCACAAGGGGTCGGTACAGCAGTTACCTTCCCCACTTTTTTCTTTCAAGACCTAAAGCTGGTCTGATGTGAAGGGAAGGTGGAATTATCTGCTTCTTTCCCAGGGTTAAATGACCTCAACCCATCCAGAAGTCGGTGTACCCATGGAATATGTTATCACCTGGCAGGACGTAAATAACGTGTTCACACCACATCCGCTTCTAAACACCAGATAAATACTGAACTTGATGAACATCTCTAAACTGGAACAAAGTGGCAGGAGTGGAACATTGCTGGGGTGCGTCAGAGATTTTTAAAACAAAGACTATAGCGTATATATAATAAAATAGAATCTATGTACAGACACTCCACGACTTTTCATCCATTTTACATTTTTTCGATTTTACATTTAAAAAAAAAAAAAGTCAAATTTTGAGTTTAGACATACCTACATAGTACGCTGACGTAATGATGCTGCATTCACTGCATTCATATATATATATATATATATATATATATATATATATATATATATATAGAGAGAGAGAGAGAGAGAGAGAGAGAGAGAGGATTTTCTGAGTAGATCCTTCCGTAGGAGAGTGTGCAATACTTTTTGGTAGAGCAAATAACAATAAAAATAAAAATACTAATAAAAATAATAAAAAGGGGTGTCCTGTCCTTTTATTTTTATTATTATTTTATATATATATATATATATATATATATATTTAAGTTATATAGCATGTTACCCTTGTGTTAAGACGTTGTCTCTGTGATCTTTGTGTTTACTGTACACTGTTTTGGTGGACTTTTGTAACCCTAATCAAATATGATGCAGTGTAATCCTACTAGTATGGGTGCAAGTCTCATCCACACAGAGATGAATTAACTATCTGCTCAGATCGGCACCATCTACCATGCATACTCAGTTAAACAAAGAGAGTTGTAATATGAATAAAAACACAAATTACAGAACAATTACAGATATTTATTATCTTTTATTAGAATCCTAAGCGTGTATACTTATTTTTATATTAATATTCATTAGGATTTGTACTTGTTCTTTGCATGCATCCCTTGAATAAACTTACTTACACAAAAGAAAGAACTTTCCGCTTTGCTGGAATTTACATCAGTGCATTCTGTGTTCTAAACGAGTTCAACAGCAACCATTGTGCACTTGAAAGACCGGAAGTCTGTATAAACCACAGCAAGTACACTACTTTCGCAAGTACACTACTTTCGGTATTGAGCGCCTCACGATTGACTGTTTTAAGCTTCATGTAAAGTGACTCTATAAATTAGTGACTTATTTGAAATTAATCTTGAATATTATTTGATATATTTGAAATTATTTTACAATGTTATGTTTATAATAATTGATTGTAATTATGTTCCTTTGATGTGTTGTGAGCAGAGTCACATGGTGTGACTCAGCTGTTTGAGTCTGGAATTTTCCATCAGGCGACATAGTTGCGCATGCGTTCTGGTGGTGGGTCAGGTGATTGTGGAATTTTCCATTCTAGAAATTCGAACAGTAGGGAATCTGTATAGACACAATTCGCATTACGACTGCGCATGTGCGGGAACGTGCCCCAACATCTGGTCCAAGGGTCACTGATACCAAACTTTATTGCAGCCGCTTGCTGTTGCATGGAAACACATCGGAACAACTGCCGTAAGCCGTAAATCATCTCGAGCATTGGAAAAAGCTAATTTGCAGTATACATGCCTGAAAATGTTGGAGTAAACGCGTACTTGCTGGTTTTACGGGCAATTTCATTCCTCTAAATGTTCCTATCTGTAACAAGTGGGGGCTTGTCGGCATACGTAACATATGGTAATGGTATTTATGGATGTATAGTACAGTATGAGCGTCATACGTCACACATTATACGTCACTGTAACAGCTTACGTTCACTTTCAACTTATGTTCGGCCATCCGGAACCAATTAAAACGTAAGTTGGGGAGCGTCTGTATATATATATATATATATATATATATATATATATATATATATATATATATATATATAATGCAGCCATGAGGTGGGGGCACTCAACCAGTGTCTTCCTCTCATGCCGGTCCCAAGCCCGAGAAATGCAGAGGGTTGTGTCAGAAGGGCATCCGACGAAACTAATGCCAATTACTTAAAATGCAAATCAAAAGTATTACTCTCCATACCGATCGGTCGAGGCCTGGTTAACAACCCACCGCCATCAGTGCTGTCAATCAACAGGGTGCTGATGGAAATTGACTACTGTTGGTCGAAGACGCCGGCGAAGGAGAGGTGGGAGGCGGTCCGTAGGCAGAGAGAGAAGAGGAAAGGCATGAGTCTAGGACTGAGAGTGGGACTTGAATGTTGGAACTGTGCACAGAAAAGGTAGAGAGCTGGTTGGACATGATGCAGAGGGGAGGAAGGTGGACATACTGTGTGTTCAGGAGACCAGGTGGAAAGGTAGCAAAGCTAAAAGCTTAGGAGCAGGGTTTTTGCTTATTTTATCACGGTGTGGATGGGAAGAGAAATGGAGTCGCGCCATCTTGAAGGAGGAGTTTGTCAGGAATGTTCTAAAAGTGAAAAGAGTGTCAGACAGAGTGATGAGTCTCAAGTTAGGAAATTGAAGGTGTAATGCTCAATGTTGTTAGTGCTTATGCCCCCACAGGCAGGATGTGAGCTAGAAGAGAAGGAGAGATTCTGGAGTGATTTAGATGAAGTGATGCAGAGTACCACCAGAGGTGAAAGAGTGGTCATTGGTGCAGACTTCAATGGACATGTTGGTGCAGGAAACAGAGGGGACGAGGAAGTGATGGGCAGGTTTGGTATCCAGGACAGGAACGCAGAAGGACAGATGTTGATAGATTTTGCAAAAAGGATGGAAATGGCTGTGGTGAATACTTTCTTCGAGAAGAAACAGGAGCATAGGGTGACTTATAAAAGGAGGTAGGAGCACACAGGTAGACTCCATCTTGTGTAGGCGATGTAATTTGAAGGAAGTCAGTGCCGGCAAAGTCATCGTGGGGGAGAGTGTTGCCAAACAGCATAGGATGGTGGTGTGCAGGATGACTCTGATGGTGAGAAAGGTGAAAAAGGCAAAGGCAGAGCAGAAGACAAAGTGGTGGAAGCTGAAAAAGGAAGAGTGTGGTGTTGTCTTCAAAGAGGAGTTGAAACAGGTTTTGGGTGGCCAGGAAGTGCTTCCAAATGACTGGACAACCACAGCAAATGTGATCAGGGACACAGGTAGGAGAGTACTTGGTGTGTCCTCTGGAAGGAAAGTAGATAAGGAGAGGAAGTGCAGGAGTGTGTACAAAGGAAGAGGTTAGCTAAGAAGAAGTGGGACATTGAGAGGACCGAAGAGAGTAAACAGGAGTACAGGGAGACACAGCGTAAGGCGAAAGTAGCAGTGACTAAGGCCAAACAGAGGGCATATGATGACTTGTATGATAGGTTGGATAGTAAAGGGGGAGAAAATGATCTATACAGGTTGGCACAGCAGAGAAATAGAGATGGGAAGGACGTGCAGCAAGTTAGATTGATAAAGGACAGAGAGGGAACTCTATTGGACTAATGACAGAAGTGTGCTGGGAAGATGGAAAGAGTACTTTGAAGAGCTGATGAATGAGGAAAATGTGAGAGAAAAAGAGTAGAAGAGGTAAACCATTGAGGAGCAGGATGTAGCAAAGATCAGTAAGGGTGAAGTGAGAAGGGCATTGAAGAGGATGAAGAATGGAAAGGCAGTTGGTCCTGATGATATACCTGTGGAGGTATGGAAGTGTCTAGGAGAGGTAGCAGTAGATTTTCTGACAAGAACATTCAACACGGGACTAGAGAGTGAGCAGATGCCGGAGGAGTGGAGGAGAAGTGTGCTGGTGCCCATTTTTAAGAACAAGGGAGACGTGCAGAGTTGCAGCAACTACAGAGGGATAAAGTTGATGAGCCATACGATGAAGTTATGGGAAAGAATAGTGGAAGCTAGACTAAGGGCAGAGGTCAGCATTTGTGAACAACAGTTTGGTTTCATGCCAAGAAAGAGCACCACAGATGCAATGTTTGCCTTGAGGATGTTAATAGAGAAGTACAGAGAAGGTCAGAGGGAGCTACATTGTGCCTTTGTGGATCTGGAAAAAGCATATGACAGGGTGCCAAGAGAAGAACTGTGGTATTGCATGAGGAAGTCTGGAGTGGCAGAGAAGTATGTTAGAGTGGTGCAGGACATGTATGAGAGATGTAAGACAGTGGTGAGGTGTGCTGTCGGCGTGACCGACTAATTCAAGGTGGAGGTGGGACTGCATCAAGGGTCAGCTCTGAGCCCCTTCTTGTTTGCTATGGTGATGGACAGGCTGACAGATGAGGTGAGACAAGAATCTCCATGGACTATGATGTTTGCAGATGACATCGTGATCTGTAGTGAGAGCAGAGAACAAGTGCAGGAAAATCTAGAGAGGTGGAGGTATGCCCTGGAAAGGAGAGGAATGAAGGTTAGCCTCAGAAAATCAGAATACATGTGTGTGAATGAGAAGGACCCAGGAGGAACGGTGATGTTACAGGGAGCAGAGATAACGAAGGTGGAGGATTTAAGTACTTAGGCTCAACAATCCAGAGCAATGGAGAGTGTGGAAAAGAGGTGAAGAAGCAGGCAGGCTGGAATGGTTGGAGAAAAGTATCCGGTGTGATGTGCGAGTAGGAGAGTGTCAGCAAGAATGAAGGGAAAAGTGTACAAGATGGTGGTGAGGCCAGCGATGTTGTATGGCTTAGAAACAGTGGCGCTGAGGAAAAGGCAGGAGGCAGAGCTGGAGGTAGCGGAGATGAAAATGTTGAGGTTCTCCTGGGAGTAACGAGGATGGATAGGATCAGAAATGAGTATATCAGAGGGACAGCCCACTAAGATGTTTTGGGAGACAAAGTCAGAGAGGCTAGATTGAGATGGTTTGACATGTACAGAGGAGGGATAGTGAGTATATTGGCAGTAGGATGCTGAGGTTGGAACTACTAGGCAGAAGGCCTCGAGGAAGACCAAGAAGAGATTTATGGATGTGGTGAAGGAAGACATGAAGGTCGTTGAGTCAGAAAAGAAGATGCGGAGGACAGGGTGAGGTGGAGGCGGATGATTTGCTGTGGCACTCCCTGAAGGGAGCAGCCGAAAGTAAAAGAAGAAGAAGAAGAAGATATATATATATATATATATATATATATATATATATATAATGTATAAATATATACACACACACACACATTTGTACAGTGTGAGTGCGAATGTTAAGTACCCTGCTGTGTATAAAGAATATGTTTATTTATGCACTGGGCCTAATATTTCAGAGCATTTTTAATGTAGCCAGATGAAGACTCGTAGAAAGTGTGATCTCAGTGTAAGATGTTGTTTCTATAGATATGGAGCTGTCTGGCTACGGATTTTCTGTGATTTAAAAAAAAAAAACAACCTTTCCCTCCGAGCGTATTAGACCCACCCCAAACACACATGGCGCCGCAATTTGAAACGTAGCGGGTGGCTAGCATCATATGTCACGGAGGGGGCGTGCACAGGCTTTCACCCCTCCCTGGTTGGTAGTGGTTATGTGATAGAGAAGGCAGTACCTGATGGGTGAGAATACCGCAGTGATGTCAGATGTGTGACACGTCCCTGTTCTGTATTCACTGTGAAGGTTTTTACACCCTCTTTAGAGAATAATGGCTTCATAGTGCACATTAATTCCATCAGGGAGACATTAAGGGTGGCACTAGGTACATTGTGAACATAATGGGGAAATGATCTACCTTCCCAGAGTAAAGTTTCAGGATTTTGACTCTCTTTTGGACCAACATTCCCTTTGCATTTCCCTGAACTGGGTTATATCTCCGTGCCACACTTTGGCTGCAGGTTTCTTCCTGCGGGCTCTGGGTCTTGTGCGGTTTTGATCTCAGCAGCATGTTCTTCATCTCGTTTTCTCTCCAGAGGAGACGACATCACGCTCGTCCTGGAAGTAATGCATGAATTAAGCAGTACTGCCTTTGATTAGCTGCATCTAAACACCTCGTTATTTTTGCCAGCGCTGATTTTATCCACTGCCGACTTAATTACACACTGAGTGGGACGAAGTCGATCTGTTTGCATGGGATTCAACTTTGGGGAAAAAAGTCTCATGATTGCACTTTAGAAGATTATTTCAGACTGCTGAGGACGGGTATCAGTGATTGCACGAGCGATCATCGCTGCTTTACACTCGGGAAAATGCGAAAGTTGGATTTTTTTTATTTAAGTCTGTCGCTTTTACTGAGCGAATAAATCATGGGTTTCCCACCTAACCCTTCTTCCACAGCGTGAACATGGCAACGAGTCAGCTGAGACTGGATGATTGACAATCTGAAAATTGTTTCGGCAACTGAGTGCGATTGTGCGATTTGCTTCCAAGAGAACAAGCCAGCGACCAGTGGACAGAATTCATTTCCCTCGCACTCCGACGTGCACCTCATTGTCGGCAGGTGACACGCATCAGGCGTATTTACGTGTTTCCCGAGCGCTTAGCCGAGAACTACTCGTTTCCAAATCTATAAGTGAATCTGATTGTGGTGTCTGTGTTAGCCGTCTTTCTTGCTGGCTTTCTTTCACCACCCCCTCCTGAGGATAAGCGGGCTGATTGCTCAATACACGCCGTCACATTGGAAACGGGGCGAAATCCACCAGTCCGTTTTCTATCACCGCTTCTAATCATCATGCTCGCTTGCTCACGCCGATGCTAAGCAGGAGAAAAACGCAGGGCTGTTTTAGATTCTTCCATCGGCGGCTATGATGGAGGGAAAATCCTAAACCTTTCTTCACCTTTGCTTGTCATGAATTAATCATGATTAAACTAATGTGCCTGTGCCGTGTTATCAAATCCTGTTCCCCACCGTGGATCAAACATGCATGTATGTAGCATTTTACCGTCAATACTAATGACTTCAGCATCTTCCACACCATGTATTACAACTTTCCATCATTCATTATTCTCTTGAAAATCTCCTCAAATCAAAGTGCACGCCAGTCATGTGTGAACTTACATCATGGTGGCAAAGAGAAAGATTAAACAGGTACAGTCAATTAAATGTTATTTCTTCAGCTTTGAACCACGTGATGCGACTTTGCTGGCATGAAACACATCAGTGCTGGTGTTAATATCAACAAAATGTCATTTTAAAAATAAAACTGCTTTTTATTGGTTGAAAATTATACAAAAATGGCTAAGATCATCCCGGGCCTTGCTGAAGCATAACTTGAGAAGCCAATGTTTGCTTCATTCATCTGTTATTGGTGAAGGTCATTAAACAGAAGTGCCTTGTAATCAGAAGTGGGTGTGGTACCTCAGCCCTCAGGTCACACCCTTGAAGCTTGTTGGCCTTTTTAAAATACACACACACACACACACACACACACACACACACACACACACACACACACACACACACACACACACATATATATATATATACAGTAAAACCTCGGCTGACGAACGCTTAAGCTCACAAACTTTTCGCCTCAAGAACATTAAATTCGCGAAAATATAGTCTCTGCTGACGAACTAGTTTTCGGCGGACGAACCAAACCACGCGGTCGAACAGCGCCACAGTGGCGGCCACGAGAAGTTGACGCATGCTCACGGCGTCACAGTTCGTCACCCCCTTTCTTTGAGTGCGGACGTGGTTTGTGTTTGATAGACATTTTGGACCATATGGAACATATTATGGGACCAAAAAAGACCCCACCACAGGCTAGTGTTAAGCCAAAGAAGACATTAAAGAAAATTACGATCGAGCAGAAGAAGGAAATAATTGAAAAACACGAACGAGGTGTGCGTTTGTGTGACTTAGCGTCCCAGTACCAGTACGCTAAGTCTACCATTGCTACCATCCTTAAGAACAAGGAAACTATTAAGGGTGAATGTGTGGCTAAGGGTGTTTCTGTGTTGTCTAAGCAACGGTCTCAGGCAATAGAAGAGGTTGAAAAACTTCTGTTGATTTGGATTAATGAAAAGCAACTAGCAGGGGACAGTGTGAGTGAGAGTATTATCGCCGAGAAAGCACGGCAACTTCACTCGGATATCATCAAGAGGCAACCTGGAAGTTCGTCATCCATTGATTTCAAGGCTAGCCACGGATGGTTCGAGAAGTTTAAGCGTCGTACAGGGATTCATAGTGTCATTCGTCATGGTGAGGCAGCCAGTTCTGACGATAAAGCTGCCGAAGCTTACAAGGAATCATTCCTCAAGATGGTGGAAGAAGAAGGCTTCGTTCCTCATCAAGTGTTTAATGCTGATGAAACCGGCCTTTTTTGGAAAAAGATGCCTAACCAGACTTTCATTACACAGGAAGAGAAGTCAGTCCCCGGGCATAAGCCTATGAAAGATAGGCTAACCCTCCTGATGTGCGCCAATGCCAGTGGCAACTGTAAGATAAAACCAATGTTGTTTTATCACTCAGAAAACCCAAGGGCCTTCAAGAAAAACCAGGTGGTTAAATCCAAGCTTCCTGTAATGTGGAAGTCCAACACCAAAGCTTGGGTTACTCGTCTCCTGTTTATGGACTGGATTCATGATGTTTTCGCTCCTTCAGTGAGGAAATATCTCGAGGAGAAAGGACTCCCTGTCAAGTGTCTTCTTCTCCTTGACAATGCCCCAGCGCATCCACCAAGTTTGGAGGAGGAACTTCAAGGTGATCTTGAATTCATCAAGGTCAAATTCCTCCCTCCCAACACAACCCCCCTCCTGCAGCCCATGGACCAGCAAGTGATCGCAAGCTTTAAGAAGCTTTACACTAAGGCTTTATTTACTCGGTGCTTTCACGTGACCAATGACACCGACCTATCCCTTAGGGATTATTGGAAGGACCATTTCAATGTGTATCATTGTGTTCAACTGATAGAAAAGGCTTGGCATGATGTTACCTTTCGAACCTTGAAAGCAGCATGGAAGAAGTTGTGGCCCACACGCATCCTTGAGAGGGACTTTTAAGGATTTGATCCTCAAGACTCTGTTGTTGTGAACGACATTGTTTCCATGGGACAGAACATGGGACTCCAAGTGGATGCAGATGACGTCGAGGAGCTTGTTGCTGACCATAATGAGGTCCTCAACACAGAGGATTTGATTCACCTTCAAGAGGAAAAGCAGAAGGAAGCCATTCAGGAGTTGTCATCTGAGGACGAGGAGGAGGAGATGGCTGCAGCATCAAGTGAGAGCATCAAGACCATGTTAGCTAAGTGGAGTGATGTGCAGGCTTTTATCGAACAGTACCATTCAGAAAAGACTGTGGCTATGAGAATCATCAACATGATGAATGATAATGTGATGCCTCAGTTTCGTAAGACCTTACAACTCAGAAAGCAACAGGTGTCAATTAAGAGGTTTTTAGTCAGCAAAAAGGATAAAGAGTCTCCTTCTAAGAAGCAAAGAAGAGAAGCCACATCGGAGGTTGAGTTACCTACAGTCCTTATGGAAGGTGACTCTCCTTCCAAACAGTAACTCCCTCCCTCCCTCCTCCTCCCACTCCATTCCATCAAGCCTTCAACTACCATCACAAAGTTCAATAAAACAACTTTATTATTCAGTACAGTTTATTTCTTTAATTACAATACAATAGCACATTTATTATACATAAAATAAGGTATATTTTTGTGTAGCTTTAAGGCTTATTAAGTAGAAAATTATGTTTTATGGGGACCTGGGAACGGATTATTCTCATTTTAATGGTTTCTGATGGGAAATCAATGTTCGGAAGACAAACTTTTCGCCTCACATACACTTTCTGGGAACCAATTATGTTCGTGAGCAGAGGTATCACTGTATATATATATATATATTATCTGCCAGTTTAAACAGTACCAGAAGCACTGACCCACAGCTGAAACTTAAATTCTAGTATTTATTCACTTAAATTGTATTAATTTATTCTTAGAAGTTGGTTCACTTCATAGCCTCTCTTAGCTGCACTGCTTCTAGTGAGTGTACATAGATGTTACATTTGTTTTTCTCCAATCACATTTCAGCCTCGATGTGCTGCCATGTCAATCTAATCCGCTCAGAGCCTTTAGAATCAGCAGCGCTGGCCGATTTCACTTAAACTGATGGTTTTGCTTCTTTAAACAATCAGATTTCAGATTCACTTCACAAGGCCAGCTACAGGGGTTACAATAACATCAGCACTTTTCCATCCTCTGATTGGTTAACACAAAACAATCTGAGTAATCTGTAGTGTTCAGCATGTAAATACAGTTAAGTAAAACTTTTTACACACACAATGACTGACAGAGGATGAGAAATTAACTCGGTATTAGACTTAATGTTTAAAAGTCCATTTCCAAGGCAAACTTTCCAGAAAAGCCAGACATCATAAGGAGAGGTCGTGGAGGTGAGGTTTACACTGAGTATATTTGGTCAAATACCAGTCCAATTTACAAGCAGCTTCCTCTTGAAACACTGAAGAAAGTAATGTGATGCTCAGGGTTACTTTTAGAATTGTGTGAAATGTCTCTCCCTCCCTCACTGTAATGCCACGCCCTGTTATATTGTGTTTTTCTACATTATTGATAGTTTGTCTAATTGCGACGTGACAGTACTGGTATTAAGAGGTGGGTTAAGTCTGTCAGGTCCCAACGAAGGCCCAGATACCATATGCATAGCTCACTACTTATATATACTTATATATTCTTTTCTTTTTTTTTTTTCAAAGTGATGCAGTGGACGGAGTGAGACTGAGAGCTAGGGGCAAAGTCACACTTTAAGATTAGTGTGTGTTTGTGCTTTCTGTCATCTAAATGCAAACCTGCATCGATCCGTCCACGTATTACCGCCACAAAGCTGCACTACCATGTGGACAATGCATACGAAGATCTCTGAATCACAGCCAGCGAGCTCAAAGGCATGACCTTGTATATGTGTGTAAAAATATCAGTGCACGGCAGGAATCAATGTCGAACAGGATCTTAATCGGTAGTCCAGGGCACTACGCTTTTAAAAAAAAAAAGAGCTTTTTTTTTTTTTTTTTTTAGAAGCAATTATCCTTCTATTATAGTGGGATTAAATCAGAAATACACCTACAGTGATTTTAATGTGGATTTTAAATACACAATAAGCACCATTATCTCAAAGCATGTAGGCACTTCACAGTAAAAGATGTAATTTCATGCCCTTTTAACGACCTGCATACTGTTCAGTTTATTAGGAAAATCGTACTTATGGAATTCTTTCGAAAAAAAAAGTGAAGGGTTGATAGGGCAGCTACAGTAAGCCAGATAAGCACTGCTTACATCCGTGGTGAGCAGAAAATCACCTCAATCCATCCAACATCAAGGCAGATGAGATGAAACACCGGATGATCAGCAGACTTGCAAAGAGATGCAGACACAGCCTTCTTTGTGTGCAGTGGTACCTTGGCTTACGAGTGTCTTTTATAACGAATTTTACATGATACGAGCTTCGACCCCACCAAAAACCTGCCCCATCCAACCAGCAAATTTTGATTTTTGAGCTCTGTTGTTGAAATGGCTTTCCGAGCCGATTAGCCTCGTATTCTTCCGAGTGTATTCCTCAGCGCTCCGAAAACGCTTTGTGCCGTGCTTCTCAATTATTTTCTGTGATGCCCCCGATAGGAATAAAATAAAACATTTCACGCCCCCTGCGTTCCCCGCGTGCAACTATAAATAGTGTTTACTGCACTTCATGTCATTTGCTCAGTGCTTTTCCTATACCATTGGAAACACAGTGAGAGCGCCACTGCCACCTACTGTAGTGGATGCGCAATTACACTTAAATCGAGTACACTATGGCAAAAAAGCATGTTCCCCCTGGAATCACAAGCCCCACTATTTGAGAAGCACTGGCCTTGTGGGAGCTCACTACGAGCCTTTCCTTGTTGGCATTCGTAGCGTGCACATGCACAAAATTCTGCTCCTCCTCCTCCGTTACGCACCACCTCCTGCCTGACCACGTGACATCTTCGCCGCAGTCAGTGATCAGAAGGGCGAATGAGTTAACTTATTGTTTATTCTTGTTTTATTATTATTTATTATTAATTATTATTAATGATAATGTCATGTATTATTATTATTATTATTATTATTATTATTATTATTATTATTATTATAAAGATTTATTGCTTTTACATGTTTAGGTCAAATATGTGTGTTTGTGCAGGTTATATGAGTTTGGGAGGGAGTTGGAACGGATTAATTGGCTTTCTATTACTTCTCATAAGAATTTTTTGTTTTATCTAATGAACATTTTGACTTATGATCTTTCCCTCGGAACAGATTAATTTCATAAGTCAAGGTACCACTCTACTTTGATTTCACATCATCCATATTTTTATGTTTTCAGAAACCCTGTGGATGTGCAAAAATCGATCGGTACCAGTGGCAACATTGTGTACATGTCCAACCATCTCAATCTCGCCTCTCGAACTTTGTCTCCAAAACCTCTTACATTTGCTGTCCCTCTGATGTGCTCATCCCTGATCCGATCCATCCTCGTTACTCCGAAAGAGAACCTCAACATGGTCATCTCTGCTACCTCCAGCTCTGCCTCCTGTCTTTTCCCCAGGGTCACTGTTTCTAAACCATACAACATCGCTGGCCTCATCACCGTCTTGTACACTTTTCCTTTCATTCTTGCCAATACTCTCCTATCACACATCACACCGGACACTTTTCTCCATCCATTCCTACCTGCCTGCACACGCTTCTTCACCTCTTTTCCACACTCTCCATTGCTCTGGATTGTTGAGCCTAAGTACTGAAAATCCTCCACCTTCTTTATCTCTGCTCCCTGTAACCTCACCGTTCCTCTTGGGTCCTTCTCGTCCACACACATGTATTCTGTCTTACTGAGGCTAACCTTCATTCCTCTCCTTTCCAGGGCATACCTCCACCTCTCTAGATTTACCTCCACTTGTTCTCTGCTCTCACTACAGATCACAATGTCATCTGCAAACATCATAGTCCATGGGAATCTTGTCTCACCTCATCTGTCAGCCTCTCTAAGACCTTGTTGAATGTTCTATTGCATGTTCTAATGAAGCCGGGGGGGGGGGGGGGGGGGGTCAAGCTAGTGTTCCAAAGCCCAGATAAATGCAGAGGGTTGTAACAGGAAGGGCATCTGGGGTAAAACTTCTGCCAAAATTGTTCTGCGAATGACCAAAAGTACAAATTTCATTTCTTTTAAAACTGAGTCTCAGAATGATGATGTCATTAAGGTCCAAGTTAACAGGTAGAGGTACAGGGTTTTGATCCCTTTGTGCCATGTATGGACAGATTTGTGTTGGTGAATTGAAAAGGTTTAGATTGAAAACCTGTGTAGTGAGAAACTGAATCTACACCCGGATTCACATATTTCAGCACAAACTCCTGAAATACTGAAAGAAATCATGTTTGAATGATGTCATCATTCAGAGACTCGGTTTTTAAATATCCACCTATAAAATCTTTAACATTGCAGCTATCGGTATAAGATTTTGCACACAGACAGGTTTTAGCATAAAGGGTTTGATTACATCAAGTGCTGTCTTCTCGTATAAAGTACATTACGATTACAGTACGATCTCCTCCATCATAATCTCTGCACTGCCCCTAGTGGGTATACTCTGTTATATCACAATAGTGTACAGAAGTAGTCTGTGGGTTTAAATGGTAAAACCCGACCTCTTTATTTTCATATGTCAACGGCCCATAAGGTATACGTGGCTACCAGGTTTGTAGTGGTGGACAGATGAGATGAGATTTGAATAAAAAAAGTCAAAGTAACATTTAATTTATTTATTTTTTCAACTGTAAGAAGCACAGGTGTTGCTAATAAAGGGCATGTTTGCGGTTATATGGGACCAAATGAAGCTTAAATCCCAGAAGGCTCCTTATTGAGCATATGGAGTATTGTATAAGTCATTATGTCTTTGCTGGGTACAGAGAAGAATCCTAATTGGCTTTAAATGACTACACACAATCTCTGGAGAACTTTTTCCCCCGAATCAGACACACACTATAGTGCATTATAGACTGTAAAAAGAAAGCAAATCCCTCCCTAAACAGCTTTTTACTGTGCCGCCTGTTCAGTCACACCGTTACCTCATACGGCAGAGCGGCTTCGTCCACGCTGGGTTTTTTTGGGACTCCGAAATCTAAAGCAGCTGCTGAAACCGAAATCAATATCCATCAAAAAGCTCCTAATTACAGACGATCGTCATTAGCACGCACTAATTCAGCACGGGGTTGTAACGAGGTATAAAAGTAAGCATCATAATGAGGATGACGGGCAAGGGAACACTCCCGATTGGCCGCTGGGTTCCCTCGCTCGCACTCTAATTATGCGCCCTCTGCGTTTCAGCATCACCCTGCGTACTTGCCACCTGTCAAAAGGTAACAGATAATTGGAACAAGGTGACAATCCGCGCTCCATAAAGCGGGAGGGAATCTGCTGTTGGCTGCTCATCTCATGATCGATGCTCGTAAAAGAGCGGCCTCTAATGAACGCCATGAGCAACACGCCGATAGCTCATTTATTTTCCCATTACACTCGTTAACTTTTACGTAGCCTCTTGATGCTCATGTGCCACAGCTTTCCAATGTGGAAAAAAAAAAGAGGGGTCACAGCCATGGGTGGGTGTTTTTCAAATGAGGGTGGATGGAGGACCTGAGGGATAATTATCTAGAAAAAAATCACATCCGTCCAATTAATGTGGCTTTCAGTTCCCGATTCCATATGTGAATGCACTGTACAGCGTATAAGGACAGGAAATGCCGTGTCCTCTCCGGGGCGTTCTCACTCCCGCTATCTACAGCACTTCTATTTCAAATGTGGACAGTGTGGAGTCTAAATGCTGCACTTCTGTGAACTCACATCTCTGTGAACCACTCGTCCAGGAAGGAGATTGGATTAGGTATGCTATTATATGCTATTGTTTGCATGTGGCCCAAACCTGGTGCCATCTTGGTGATACCACTTCAATGTCGGAAGTTTTACTAAAATAGCGCACAAAAGATCAATAAAACAGAAATACTTAAACTCAACATGTACATTTAATTTTAAACATGTTGTTTAATTTTCCCCCAAAGTTTCATCTATGCAGAGTTTTTCTTTTTACTTTTTTTAGTTACAAATATCAGAGAAAATTGGTAAAGGTGTATTGATTTCTGTATTCTGTCCATAAGCAGTAAAGTTTACAGGGTTTTAAGCTCCATTTTCAGATGTTAAAGCAAGGTGGTCTCACCAAGATGGCTGCCACCTGACTTCAAAATGAAAACACTCATGTGCTTTTCAGCTTTTTTTTTTTTTTAACCATTGATTGAAACATGCGAAAGGCGTGGCTACTGCTTGGTTAAAATGAATACCTGCACCCATACTGGTATTTGACCGGAGATGCCGGGTGTAGGCTATGAGATTGTGTGACAGGTTCGAAGTTTGAATTTTACTGCAACTGATGTAAAAAATAAATAAATAAATAAATAAGGAAAGCGAAAGAACGAAAGAAAGAAAAAGTAATTTTATTAAACACGTTTGTTGTTTCTAGGATAAAACTGTGTTTTTTTAATGGATGAATTAATATCTACCTAAAGCAAAAAATTATATCACTTTTGTGGACACTTATGCTAAACATAAGCAAACAGTGGTGATTTTTACCGGCAGTGGTGGGCTGGTGGTAAAGGTGCTGGATAACTGATCCTAAGGTTGGGGGTTCAAGCCCCACTCTCCACGAGTTGTCACTGTCCATCCAGCGCACTAACTGGGTTCTCAAAGGCTCTTACTGTCTATGGTGTGAGCTTCATGTAAAAGAACCATTTCTGACTTCAGCTGTAAAACTGTCAGCGTGATTCCGCCCTGCGATGACCTGGCGAGCTGTCCAGGGTGTACTCTTCCCTCACCTGGAGTCGGCTGGGATGGGCGCCAGCTTCCCCGCAACCCTAATTAGGATTAAGTGTTTACAGGAAATGAATGAATGAACAAGAAGCATATTGTCCAATCAGAGAGGAGTAAACAAGCCAAATACTAACCTGCCCTGTTAATATTCCTGATGTGTAAAAAAGTATTGAACTTTATTTAAAAACCAACACTGGGTCAATTCAGACGGCACAGCTTTAAATCTTCTTTTCCTTTTGTATTTTTAAATGTGGCAGAAGTTTTACGCCGGATGCCCTTCCTGTCGCAACCCTCTGCATTTATCCGGGCTTGGGACCGGCATAAGGGGGAGAGACACTGGTTAGTGCCCCCCCTCGCCTGATGGCTGCATTTACGGCACAGCTTTAAATATTCGTTCCAATATACTTGCTAGGTTGGTTTTATGGTGATGACATTATTTTGTTGATTGTAATGCTCAGAAGCTAGCAGTGGTTTTTAAGATGGGATTTGAGGTGTGTTTTTTATTTTGGAACTTTAGAGGTTTTGAGGTGTTACTGTTCTCTTTGTTGATTTTTTTTTTTTTTACTGCTCGAGTTGGCCAAATATACTGAAAAAACCTTTGTAAAGCCAAATAAACATTATGTCAAGAACCGAATATCAAGGGAACCCTGTGTTTTTTTTGTTTTTTTTTTTTGTTTTTGTTTTTTGTTTGATTGTTTTTTACAAGCTGGCTGAGCCAATGTACAATATAAACATACATATACAGGGTGACCCAACAAAATGGGAATTTTTGAATTGCGTATTGCTAGACATGAGCAAGTGGCAACACTGCGAGACAGTGACCTTGAACAAGTAAATACTTCGCCATGAAAGGTTAGGCATTTATTCTTAAATGGCATGTTTTAAGGTTTCTTCCACCACTCTTGGTTTTATAGTATTGTTAAAAAGGTCCCATTTTTTTGGGTCACCCTATGTATGTATATATATATATATATATATATATATATATATATATATATATATATATATATATATATATATATATATATATATATATATATATATATATATATATATATATAGGACAGGACAAAGACTTTCTATCAAAACTTCATTTATCACTACAGATCTGTTTCGAGGGGTGGTGAAACCATCCTCTCTCTTCAGGTGATTACAGAAGAATGATTACAAAGTGCTGGGGGCGGTGCTATGTCGATAAACATGGCGTCCGCTAGATGACGTGATGTACATTATGCATACGGGGCGCACACACGCACACACAGAAACACACACTTCTTCTTTTACTTTCGGCTGCTCCCTTCAGGGGTCGCCACAGCAAATCATCCGCCTCCACCTCACCCTGTCCTCCGCACACCCTGTCCATCCAACAACCTTCATGTCTTCCTTCACCACATCCATAAATCTCTTCTTCGGTCTTCCTCGAGGCCTTCTGCCTGGTAGTTCCAACCTCAGCATCCTACTGCCAATATACTCACTATCCCTCCTCTGTACATGTCCAAACCATCTCAATCTAGCCTCTCTGACTTTGTCTCCAAAACATCTTACGTGGGCTGTCCCTCTGATAGACTCATTTCTGATCCTATCCATCCTCGTTACTCCCAGGGAGAACCTCAACATTTTCATCTCCGCTACGTCCAGCTCTGCCTCCTGCCTTTTCCTCAGCGCCACTGTTTCTAAGCCATACAACATCGCTGGCCTCACCACCATCTTGTACACTTTTCCCTTCATTCTTGCTGACACTCTCCTATCGCACATCACACCGGATACTTTTCTCCAACCATTCCAGCCTGCCTGCACACGCTTCTTCACCTCTTTTCCACACTCTCCATTGCTCTGGATTGTTGAGCCTAAGTACTTAAAATCCTCCACCTTCGTTATCTCTGCTCCCTGTAACATCACCGTTCCTCCTGGGTCCTTCTCATTCACACACATGTATTCTGATTTTCTGAGGCTAACCTTCATTCCTCTCCTTTCCAGGGCATACCTCCACCTCTCGAGATTTTCCTGCACTTGTTCTCTGCTCTCACTACAGATCACGATGTCATCTGCAAACATCATAGTCCATGGAGATTCTTGTCTCACCTCGTCTGTCAGCCTGTCCATCACCATAGCAAACAAGAAGGGGCTCAGAGCTGACCCTTGATGCAGTCCCACCTCCACCTTGAATTAAATCGGTCACACCGACAGCACACCTCACCACTGTCTTACATCTCTCATACATGTCCTGCACCACTCTAACATACTTCTCTGCCACTCCAGACTTCCTCATGCAATACCACAGTTCTTCTCTTGGCACCCTGTCATATGCTTTTTCCAGATCCACAAAGGCACAATGTAGCTCCCTCTGACCTTCTCTGTACTTCTCTATTAACATCCTCAAGGCAAACATTGCATCTGTGGTGCTCTTTCTTGGCATGAAACCAAACTGTTGTTCACAAATGCTGACCTCTGCCCTTAGTCTAGCTTCCACTATTCTTTCCCATAACTTCATCGTATGGCTCATCAACTTTATCCCTCTGTAGTTGCTGCAACTCTGCACGTCTCCCTTGTTCTTAAAAATGGGCACCAGCACACTTCTCCTCCACTCCTCCGGCATCTGCTCACTCTCTAGTACCGTGTTGAATGTTCTTGTCAGAAAATCTACTGCTACCTCTCCTAGACACTTCCATACCTCCACAGGTATATCATCATGACCAACTGCCTTTCCATTCTTCATCCTCTTCAATGCCCTTCTCACTTCACCCTTACTGATCTTTGCTACATCCTGCCCCTCAATGGTTACCTCTTCTACTCTTTTTCTCTCTCATTTTCCTCATTCATCAGCTCTTCAAAGTACTCTTTCCATCTTCCCAGCACACTTCTGTCATCAGTCAATAGAGTTCCCTCTCTGTCCTTTATCAATCTAACTTGCTGCACGTCCTTTCCATCTCTATTTCTCTGCTGTGCCAACCTGTATAGATCATTTTCTCCCTCTTTACTATCCAACCTATCATACAAGTCATCATATGCCCTCTGTTTGGCCTTAGCCACTGCTACTTTCGCCTTACGCTGTGTCTCCCTGTACTCCTGTTTACTCTCTTCGGTCCTCTCAATGTCCCACTTCTTCTTGGCTAACCTCTTCCTTTGTACACACTCCTGCACTTCCTCATTCCACCACCAAGTCTCCTTATCTACTTTCCTTCCAGAGGACACACCAAGTACTCTCCTACCTGTGTCCCTGATCACATTTGCTGTGGTTGTCCAGTCATTTGGAAGCACTTCCTGGCCACCCAAAGCCTGTTTCAACTCCTCCTTGAAGACAACACGACACTCTTCCTTTTTCAGCTTCCACCACCTTGTCTTCTGCTCTGCCTTTGCCTTTTTCACCTTTCTCACCATCAGAGTCATCCTGCACACCACCATCCTATGCTGTTTGGCAACACTCTCACCCACGATGACTTTGCAGTCACTGACTTCCTTCAAATTACATCGCCTACACAAGATGTAGTCTACCTGTGTGTTCCTACCTCCGCTTTTATAAGTCACCCTATGCTCCTGTTTCTTCTCGAAGAAGGTATTCACCACAGCCATTTCCATCCTTTTTGCAAAATCTATCAACATCTGTCCTTCTGCGTTCCTGTCCTGGATACCAAACCTGCCCATCACTTCTCGTCCCCTCTGTTTCCTGCACCAACATGTCCATTGAAGTCTGCACCAATGACCACTCTTTCACCTCTGGTGGTACTCTGCATCACTTCATCTAAATCACTCCAGAATCTCTCCTTCTCTTCTAGCTCACATCCTGCCTGTGGGGCATAAGCACTAACAACATTGAGCATTACACCTTCAATTTCTAACTTGAGACTCATCACTCTGTCTGACACTCTTTTCACTTTTAGAACATTCCTGACAAACTCCTCCTTCAAGATGACTCCGACTCCATTTCTCTTCCCATCCACACCGTGATAAAATAGCTTAAACCCTGCTCCTAAGCTTTTAGCTTTGCTACCTTTCCACCTGGTCTCCTGAACACACAGTATGTCCACCTTCCTCCTCTGCATCATGTCAACCAGCTCTCTACCTTTTCTGTGCATAGTTCCAACATTCAAAGTCCCCACTCTCAGTCCTAGACTCATGCCTTTCCTCTTCTCTCTCTGCCTACGGACACGCCTCCCACCTCTCCTTCTTCGACGTCTTCGACCAACAGTAGTCCAATTTCCATCAGCACCCTGTTGATTGACAGCACTGATGGCGGTCGTTGTTAACCCGGGCCTCGACCGATCCGGTATGGAGGTAATACTTTTGATTTGCATTTTAAGTAATTGGCATTGGTGTTACGTCGGATGCCCTTCCTGACACAACCCTCTGCATTTCTCCGGGCTTGGGACCGGCATGAGGGGGAGAGACACTGGTTAGTGCCCCCCCACCTCATGGCTGCATTACACAGACACACACACACATATATATATATATTATAACTTCACAGTTATAAATCTTAGGAATGCTACTGCTACTGATTTACTCAAATTCAACCGATAGTATCTTTCAAAAACGGGTCGTATCTCCCAACTGGTGAGAGATTTAGCATTTCTAATAACAGAACGCTTTTGGCAGATAAACCCGACTCCACCCTTAAACCCTGTCGTGACCACCCTGTGCACTGGATGAGGTTCTTGCCCTTTTCAATGTATGCGTTACATAAGATATGAATGACGTCTGCACATGAGGTAGTGCAGTATAACTATATTCCGTAGGAGGCAATTTCAATAATACTTAACACGTAGGAGTTATAAATAATAGCACCTTATATATACAGTGATACCTCACCTTATGATAGTCCCAGCAAACAAAAAATCCAGGTTACGAAAAACATTTTCCAAAATTTTTTGTCTCTGTATACAAAACAAGTTTTCCTTACGAAATGCACGAAACGTGCCATTCAAACATTCAAACGCACCACTCAAACATGCAAACAATGTACGAGCTGCTCTCACATTGACTATCTTCCAACATCCTGCCCCACTGGCCTCCCATTGGCTAGGAGGGATGACGCAGCTCCCTCCCATTGGTTATTATGGAGCTGCATCTCCCATAATGCTTTTCGTGTAAAGGACAGAGTTACTGTTGTTTCATGAGTTTTTGAGTGTGCTCATTGCTTTTAACCTTCCGTAAAGATTTGTAAGATTATAACTCTGCTAAGAAGACGTGGTCAACACACGCACGCACACACACACGTACGCGCACAACCATACACCCACCCCCATACACACACACACACACACACACACACACACACACACACACACACACACACGTGTGATTTCCGGTGGGAGTGAAAAGAAGAAGTGGGCTCGTGGCATGTTGTTGAGTGATATTTCAAAGGAATATGGCCAAACCCGTCTACAATTGGTACGATATTGAAGCAGAAGGAGGTCTTAAATGGTATACAGTACTTTTATACTTTTTTAAAAAATTAGGGGGTCGTGTTGGGGGCCTTTTAACGAATCACACGTTTTACATGTAAAATGTGGTTCAATTTACGAAAAATCCAGGTTAAGAAAAAGGCTCTGGAACGGATTAATTTCGTAAGGTTCTACCACTGTACAGCTGTGTCAGTTGTCAGTGTCAGTGAGTTTCTCGGCTCCTGACAGACCCGTGCATGTGTCAGCCGGTTCTGCTCCGACGTTGCTGTATTCCAAGCCAAAGGGAAAGCTATTGAAATCAAGCCATGGACAGGTGGCCCAACAAACATTTCAGCCACAGCTGCCAGGAAAATTGTTCAGGATGCAAACAGAAACCCACAAACAACATCAGATGACATGCAGGGCTCTCTGGGAGAAAAAAAAAAACTAACAAAAAAGAAAACAAACAAAAAACAAACAAACAAAAAACAAATAAACTGATATAGCTGCTTCAAGGTGCACAATAAAGAGGCACTGGAAGAAAAACGTGCTGCAGGGTCGAGTTGTCAGAAGCAAGCCTTGACTACGCCAGTGCCACAAAGCAGCTGGCTTATGATACACCAATCAGCACAGAGACACGCCTCAACACTTCTGGATCAGTTATTTGGAGTGATGAGAACAAAACTGAACTTTATGGCCACAACCACAAATGCTACATCTGGAGAGGATCGAACAAGGCCCATGCTGAGGGTTCCACTGTTCCTACTGTGAAACACTTGGGTGTATCCTGGACGTTTTGAGCTACAGCACAGGGAACATGGTCAAAAACCGAGTGCACGTCAGACGTTCTAACGTGAAAATGATCCTGAATACAAGGCCAAGTCAACCTGTCATCAGCTACAGCAGAACAAGGTGAAGGTTCTGGAGGGACCCGTCAGTCTCCTGGCCTCAGTATTATTGAGCTGCTTTGGAGAGATCTCAAACGTGTGGTCCATGCAAGAGGTTCATCAACAAGAATGTGCAGCTTTCGCATCTGTGAAAATAAAGTGGCTCATCCACAGCTACCACAGAACATCTCAAGCTGTCAGTGATCTTAAAGGATGCAATACACCATATTAAGGATCCGGAATTGCAGTGTGCGGTGGAGGATAATAACCCTGTGTGCAGTGTGCATTATATCCAATAGGGAGGGATTAAGGATGGAATAGGGTATATAATAATAATCCTGATAGAAAAATGTTCGAAATGGGATGAAATAACAGTCTTTATGCTACAATGGCACTCCCAGGGTCTGTATAGTGCACATGCTGCTTTTTTTTAGTAGCTTCTGATTGGTTACGGATGCATTTGCCACTTCGGTGCGGCTCGCTTGCTGCTTTGGAGGGCGAAATCTGACGAAAAGACTCGCGTGAGTAAAGCGGGTTATAACATCCTAACGGGATGAGGGTGCTTTGAAATATCGGTCTTTGTGACACTGACGAAAAGAAGCCGTGGCCTTTTGTAGCGGCTTGTTTATAACAGGAAGGAGAAAGAATTTATGTTGGGGGTAAAAAAGCCCGAAGCAAGAGGCGTCATGATGGAAATCTATGAGACAGTTCTTTTCTCTCCTGCACCATATCGGTCTGAGTCAGTTACACACCAACAGTGCTGGAAAATCCCTGGCACTTTAACACGAGCTGTGAAAGAGGCACAGAAATGCACGCGTGTGAGAGGGAGCGTGGGGGGAGGCGATACATGATGGCTAGGCTTAGACTCAGCAGATTCATTTTTGAAGGCAGAAATGTCAGAAAGGGGTGCTGAGATAATCCCCGGCTTCAGGAAAGAGAACGAAAAAGAAAAGCGAGGCAGCTCGACTCATGTGTGCAATCTGCCTCTTTATTTATAACCTGCGTATAACCTCGCGTCGGAGGAAACACTCGTTCAGGTGGCGTGGGAAAAAAATATGAATAAAAAACACGAATGCGTTCAAGAGATGTCGGAGATGACATTCTCTTGATTCCTAATAGAGTGCAACTTACGGCGCAGGCAGGAATATGAGAAGTGAAGCAGATAAACCGGGCCGCGGATGCAGAGCTGCCGGGACATTCGCTTTAATGGATTTCATGGAAGATTTATACAGGAGGCACAACAAGTGCTCCTACGGGGGGGTCTGAGGGAAGACAGCACGCTAACCACCTGTTACACACACACACACACACACACACACACACACACACACACACACACACACACACCATGATTCTGACAAAACACAGGGCGCAAACCTTCACCAAGCCCAGAATCCTCATATGAAGCAGAAATTCAAAAGATCATCCAATCCCACAATGCTAAAGAATCCTTCAAAAATTCCTGGATCCAGAATTTGACTTGGATCATCTCCGAAATGTATTAGTGTTATCTCTTGTTCTGAAGCCACGCCTCTGGAAGAAATTTTAGTGCATTCCGTATTTTGTCATTCACTCATCTCCAGAACCTCTTAATGTGGGAATTACACGTGAAGTGGGATGGAAAGGTTGCTGACTCGAATTGATGTGTCTACAGCAAATTTAGAAAAAAACACATCGAGCTGTTTGGCATCTCCATACACAAGTGAATATTTTAAATACGTATGTCATACAAAAGTCACATGAAGGTCACACGAGAGTTTTTGCGACTAATTTTTGATTTGTTTGCAGATGTTTGGTGATAAAATATGAATCTTCTCTCATAAATCAATCGCATTTTTATCGCGTTATTAATGCAAACAAAATTTGAATAGAGATGAATGATGATGAAATGTAGGGCCTGTCCCAGACAACAGCAAGTCTGAAACTTTCCATGACAGTCTTCAACTTGCTGCTTCTCCTTGCAAAAAAAAAAAAAAAAAGAAGTATTTGTAAACAAAATGCCAACCTTGAGATCCTCTCGCGACAGGTTTGGACTTTTTGAAGAGTTGGAGACGACTCCAGCCGCCTCAGAGCCTCGTTTTTGCGACATTCACAGAAATTCCAAACACGTTTGAAATATTTTGCGATGGATCCACAGACCAGGCGAGCAGAATATGAAGCTGTGAATGAAATCAACAGCCTCGGATTACCGCTCCGATCGTTCTCTCCTCTAACACACACTAATCATCGCCCCAGAAATTCTACAAGCGCTGTGGGGAGTCTGAAGCCTGAGCAAGAGGTTTTCAAAAATTCAACTAAAATTCGTGAAAATCAACCCATAAACTCTTGTGTACAACTAAACCAAATAAAATCGTAAGACCTTGGCAACGGTAATAAATAAAGAACGCATGGCTGCTGAATTGTGCACATGCATCATGCGTGCGAGTATCACTCAACCACACCAACTGCAATCAGTCAGAAAGGTTATATCTGCTACTAAACAAGCGGCGTGTCCATTCAGCTGCACTCCACGAAGGTCAATTACACGTCTGACGCAGTGTGACCCGCTGCCAAGGATCACGGCCCGATGCTTTGAGAATAATTACCAACTCTGGATCAGCTGCCATTCTTCTTCTCCTCTCTCTCTCTCTCTCTCTCTCTCTCTCTCTCTCTCTCCCTCTCTTTGTGAAAAGGCCAAGAACTCTCTCTGACATGCACTAGCTTTGTCAGTTATTGACAGTGTGTTGTGGATCCGTGTCTGGATGATTCCACTAGGATTGATGCTACAGCTATCACATTCTTCACAGTTACAGCACACACACACACACACAAACACACACACACACACACACACACACACACACACACACTCTCGCTCTCTCTCTCTCTCTCTGTCTCGCTTAATCTTTCTCTCTCTCTCCAATACCAAAGCTCCCTTGAGCCAAATGCTAGTGCAAGCGCTGGGCAATAATTGGCTACACAATATAGCGCGACGTTCAGCAGTGTCGTGGTGAGTCCTTGTAAGTCACTGTAAGATAGAAATGCACCACACTGCTGTGGTCACTATGGATACGGTAGAGCAGAAAATGGAGGAATAGAGGTATATATATATATATATATATATATATATATATATATATATATATATATATATATATATTTGATATGTTATTGTGTATATGGTAAATGTATTGTATATCTTGTATGGATTCGCCAGGGTGCGATCACACGTGTGAGTGAAGACCAATTTTAATCAAGTAAATGTTAAAATATTCATTGAATTAAACACATTCATGCCATTTACTTTGACAATCCTGTCTTCAAACACAGCATTTACTTCTGAGAAATTCTGACTCAAGAAAGTACATACTCACATTAGCTTGAGAAAATAAACAAACAAACAAATATCTGTCTTCCTTTCGGCTTTTTTCCCTTTTTTTTTTACTCGGGAGTCGCCACAGCGAATCATCTGATTCGCATGTTTGATTTGGCAGCGGTTTTTACGTCGGATGCCCTTCCTGTCACAACCCTTTTAGCAAGGGACAGAAACACGCTGACGACTTTGCAGCTACTCTTTACAAAAGTCAGCAATGGTTCTTTTACATCAACCTCTCACCATAGACAGTGACAGACATAGCCCGCCTTTGATACTGCAATCTGCACTGGGGGGGACAGTGACAACCTTGTGGAGAGTGGGACTCGAACCCCCAACCTTTGTATCAGCGATCCAGCGCCCTAAACCACTAGACAACCACTGCCCCTTAAACAAACAAACAAACAAACAAATAAATAAATAAAATAGATAAAATACAGTTGACATGAGCTGACATTATGGGAGGTTGTGTTTTTGTAGTTCTGCAAGAAAGTGTCAGATTTTCCTCTGTTTGGCTTTTACTGGACCAACACTGGCAGGGTAATGATGCCCACTAGAGGACTTCACACTGTCTTGCTGCGTTGGTGTAATTTTACTCTGTCTGGGGAGGGTTCTGAAGCTGTTCAGGACCCTTGATGGAAATGGAGGAAGGGGAAGAATAGAAGGGATATAGAGATTCAGTCAGCAAGTTAGTGCAGCAGAGCTGATCAATAGATGGATGGAAGATGGACAGAGACAGAGAGAGAGAGAGAGCGAGAAAGAGAGCGAGAGAGATGACCAAAGCCCAGAGATCAACTCTTCATTCCTTGACCTCATCCAATCTCTCTAAGTTAAGAGTTACGATGATGATCCCTTTAACATTCTGAAAGAAGCTTGGGATGAATTCACCATGAGCAGAGATAGAGACTTTACCTTCAGCGCTCAGCACTTGGGGATTGGATTTAAGGAGCAGATGAATACAAAGCACCACATGCAGAAACGTTCAAAATATATAAATCCATACGCACCACGCAGAGTCGGATTATTAGAACGGTAGTCAGTGGAGCGAGCGCTGCTGGTGAATCACAGTGCTTAAAAATCCATCTGCTTCGTTAAGTGAATTTTATTTTCCTCCATCATGAAAATGAAATGTGGAGTTTAAAAAAAGGAAGTAGCACAGACGGCTAGACACAAAAAGAAAGCCTCGCTTTGAGTTGAAGCTGTGAAAAGGATTGCGGTTTCAGTTATTCAGAATGCTCGACTCATACATTCTTTGAGTGGCGTGTTGTCAATAATAGTGTGATTGTTCCCTTGAGGGCATGTAAGAGGGAAGAAAAGGGGTGGGGCTTTAAATAGTGTCACTATTTAAATCACTGTTGAATCATTTTGGATGAACTGGCTCATCTCAAGCATTGTTGCATAAAAATCTACTCGCTCAACAGCAGTTGTTTCGACTGACATCGAATTTGGAGGTTTGACGTTACCCAGATGTCGTAGTGGCAGTAAAATACAGCGGTACGTTGAATAACCTGCACATTATTGAGGTTGATGCCGAAATTACCCTGATAGACACAGCTATGTTGCATTTTTTAAAAAATCAGTGTATTGTTGTCATGGTAACCTGCTCATACAGACCTTCCTTGAGTTCTCAGTTTGATCACATTGTCATATAGGACGCGGCGGTCACTCACTGTTGGTGGAAGTCGTATTACCGAGCTTTATTTTCAAGTCATTTAAATATAGATGTTCATTCTGCAGCAACAGAAAAAAGGATGTACACAGCACCCCTTGCTGGACCTGATGTACTGATATACCTGATATACTTCCAAAAAATCTCACAATGTTCATGATCATTGCTGATATTTCTGGATCAAGAATTGAATCCAGATGATCTCCAAAATGAAGTATTTTTATCAGAAGCATAATATCTGGTTGAAAAAAAAAATCTTTAACTTTTTGCAAAAACCTGCTTAAACACAGACACCAGCATGTACATACACACACACACACACACACACACACACACACGGTAACCTTGATAACCTTCATGGTGGAGGTAATGACAGAATGCCTCAAACACTGAACCCCCAGCAAACACACAGCACAGCATTGGGTAACATTACCAGAACATTATATTCATTTTCTGAACCGCTTAATCCTAATTAGCGTCGCCGGGTCTGCTGTGCAGCAGATGTGCTAACCACTATGCCACTGTGCCACCAGACATTATATAAAGGTCATAATTTGTTGCCTTGACAAAACATCATCTGAAGGTTGTGTGAATGTTTAAACCAGATTTTTTTTTTATTGAGAATATGTGTATAACTTTTATACACAAGTTTATTTACATGTTGCTAAGATGCCAAGACATCCAGGCCCCCAGTATAGCACCATCTAGTGTAGGATGTCTAGCATGCACATTTGTACTAGCGTTTCCTTGTCAGTGAATCGCGCAGCTACTGAACCCGACTGAACACAGTCCTGTTACTGCAACATCTTCTGAGAAGGTCATTTCTTCATTCATTCATCTCCTCATGTGGTGAATCTTACATAGGGTCACGTGAGGCTGGTGCCCATCTCAGCTGACTCTGGCCGAGGGCAGAGTACACACTGGCTCACCAGGCCATCACGGGGCAGAAATATGCTGACGGCTATGAATCTACTCTTTATGAAAGTCAGTAATGGTTCTTGTACATGAACCTCCACCACAGCCAGTGAGAGGCATGGCCTTTGATAACCGAGTTAGTGCACTGGAGAACAGCAGTGACAACCACTGATAGTGGGACTTGAGCCCCCGACCTTGGGATCTGAGAATGCTTTGTGTGATATTTATTTAAAGCTTTCATCGTTACTATGATAGCGGGGCCAGTGGTGTAGTGGTTAGGGTGCTGGGCTCATGATCAGGAGGTTATGGGTTCAAATCCCAGTTCGACCCCCACTGTGCTAAGACCCCTGGGCAAGGTCTTAACCACAAGTGTGCCTCTGTTCACCCAGCATTAGAAATGGGTACCAGTAAAAATATACTGGGAAGGCAACCTGGAATGGACTAGCGTCACAAACCTCACCTGGCCCCGGCACGGAAAGGATTGACAGATTGACAGCTCTTTGTCGATTTTGTGGACCAGCGACCTGGGTGAGGTTGAACTCCTGGTAGCTTCATGCTATGGAAACCGGGGAAAGCACCGGCCTGATGAGCTACCATGCTCAGGTGTAAAAAGCCCAACGGACTTTACCTTTTTCACTGTTACATTTTATCAATGACTTTTTGAGAATCTACAAATGACGTTATTTCAACTTTTGTGCAACATTGTTAACTGGCCGGATACCAGATTCTGATTGGATCAGATATGCTGAGTCATTGCGAATAATCGCAGCTTTGACAGACGCGCTGCTACAAATCTCCAGCTTTATGTTCAGGTGGTGGTTGGGACGCGTTATCAGTTCTACACCTCTACAAATAAACCCAGACTAATGGAAACTGAGCGTCCAAGGCAAGCGATTAACAATCCGAAGCACATAGAACGCATCACTTAATTTCACGGTAACCATGCCAACCACGTCACGCTTTATCCCTCACACCGGATCTAGCTTAGTGATCTTGTTGCTTGTTTGTTTCTGTTTTATACGAAGGCTTCGTGAGGAATTTATAAGAGCCGTTAACAGTAGCAGTCATTTTTTTCTCGGCTTGGTGCTCATGTGGGAATCGCCAGTGTGGAGAGTGTAAATAAAAACAATAAAACACTTTCAAGAGGCTCTTAGGAAAACAGTCCATAAACCAGTTTTACTAATGAATCTTCTCCGCCGCTAAACTGGTTCTTTCTGGAATGGAAACATTCGCTGACTTGGGATTTTTAATTTGTTTTTATTTTTTGTAAATATGAAGCCCCCAAAGTAGTTCAGTTTGTCTCTCTGCATGAATACGGACACACTTCGTGCGGAGAGGAATAAAACTATGCGGCGTGCACTGGCGGGATAACAGGCCGCCGCTGAGGAATGATCAGGATGGTGTGTTTGTGTGAATTTCCACATCCTGTATTTTAATGACCAGCGTGATGCTAATCTCAAGTGATTAGTCATAACCTTACAAAGTCATGAAGTCCTCGCTGATACGTCTCATCAAAGCACTGAATGGCCGCTTGAGTCGTTTACACATGGTGTGTGTGTGTGTGTGTGTGTGTGTGTGTGTGTGTGTGTGTGTGTGTGTGTGTGTGTGTCGCTAAAGGATATGCAAGCACACAATCCGGTGGCGGGCGGGGTCATAAGGCTGTAGCGATGTGCCTGTCCTCATTGGCGAGACAGCGTGATTGCTTCATTAATAATAACGGATGGCTCGGGCGATATGAAGCAAACGCAGAGCTCTTTGATGTGGAGATGGCTTCATCTGTATGCCGCGCACCGAGCCAGGCAGCGGTGTTAACACAGCAGGGTGTGAAACATGAAACGTGGTCACCGAGCCCTGAAGAAACGCTGGGATTCTGGGTGTGTCATTGTTCCAGAATACGATGACCAAAGACGGGGCCCTGACGAAACGTCTTCTGTCCACTGAGTGACCTTAAGGTGTGTAAATATTTGCCATATCTGTAGATGGAATGTCATTTTGGTGACACTTTTGCTCGAACAACCCAGAGGTCTTGAACCTCTCTGGGTTTTTTCCATCTCCTACCTTCACTCGGTTATTCTCCCTCCGCTAGAGTGTGTCTGTATTCCCCTGGTGAGATAATAGCTCTCGCTGGTCCGGTCAGGAGGTAAATTAAATCTCTGCAGAAGGGAGCTGCTGATTTATTTACCAGCCGGGTGATAGGGCCAGGCCTGCGATCCAGGGGAAATGACCTATCCGACGGAGAAGACGCACTGGCGGATAAATCTCCTTTACTGCCCCGCTGCACGAAAGCAGGAGCAATTGAGCCCTTGTTTCGGCTGCGGAAATTACTAGCAAATCTCACACACTAACGGGCTTGCTCTGAACAGGTGGCAGAGCTCGCTGCCACTATCATTAGCCCCGAGAAGGCCGTCTCTGGAGTCTCTGCTTGTGGTCACAAGCAACGTAATGCTCACATCATCCTTTCGCTTAGCGTAACAGTATTTAACAAACACGAGGCAAGTCAGCTGCGGATCCTTTTCCGTCCACAACAGCCATTATAAAAGGGAAAACGCCGAATTGACTCGAAGGCGAGTAGCATGATAAAGTGGCTCAGGCGTGACCGCCGTGACCATGGCACACTGGATCCTGATGGACGTGTCGCTTTTACGATCTGTTTCCCATGAAGTGTGATGTTTGTAAAGTGAACTTTCTCCACTTGGAAAGCAGTTAAGCTTAATCTACGGACTAGCGAGGAAACCTGAGCAGACCCGCGTGCTCTCATTCTTGCAGCCCGGGGAGCTATATTTTTGGAGTAACTTAATTAACGGCGTGCAGGTTTGTCAGTGATAGCACAGCAGCATTGAGACTAATTGCATTTCTGCCGCAGTCTTTGCTAACTGCATAATAATCTTCAGCTTGAATCAGCAGTGGCGTATTCTCAGGCTCCGAGGCAGCGAGGACCGAAATGCAGCTTTTACATCTGGAGCTTTATATAGTACGAGAGACGTGTGGCGTGTTCCTTTCTCTGCACCCCTCCCCACACCCCATCTCACTACCACCGCGACACACATCGGATCATCCACTTTCAGTGACGCTGCCATCACATTTATTAATCAGGATTACGTTCAGGCAAATTCAGAGCGCGGTGTTGTCGCGCCGTATTGTTGTAGCATTGCGTTTCAGTGGAAAACACATCAGTGC
>CM045734.1:5332981-5335481 GCA_024760905.1 Plotosus lineatus | reverse complement strand
CTAACTCACACAATCACAAACTCACTCACTCACTCACTCACTAACACACACAATCACAAACTCACTCCCTCACACACTCACACACACTCACACACATTCACAAACTCACTCAATCACTCACTCACACAATCACAAACTCACACAATCACAAACTCACTCACTCACTCACTCACTCACTCACACTCACACACAATCACAAACTCACTCACTCACTCACTCACTCACTCACACTCACACACAATCACAAACTCACAAACTCACTCACAAACTCACTCACTCACTCACACTCACACACAATCACAAACTCACTCACTCACTCACTCACTCACACTCATACACAATAACAAACTCACTCACTCACTCACTCACTCACTCACTCACACTTACAAACTCACTCACTCACACACACTCACAAACTCACTCACTCACTCACTCACTCACTCACTCACACAATCACAAACTCACTCACTCACTCACTCACTCACTCACACTTACAAACTCACTCACTCACTCACTTACACAATCACAAACTCACTCACTCACTCACTCACTCACAAACTCACTCACTCACACTCACACACAATCGCAAACTCACTCACTCACACACAATCACAAACACACTCACTCACTTACTCACTCACTCACTCACTCACTCACACTCACAAAGTCACTCACTCACTCACTCACTCACTTACTCACACAATCCCAAACTCACTCACACACAATCACAAACTCACTCACTCACTCACTCACTCACTCACACAATCACAAACTCACTCACTCACTCACTCACTCACTTACTCACACTCACAAACTCACTCCACTCACTCACTTACTAACACACTCACTCACTCACTCACTCACTCACTCACACAATCACAAACTCTTTCACTCACTCACACTCACATACAATCACAAACTCTCACTCATTGACTCACTCACACACACAATCAGACACAATCACAAACTCACTCACTCACTCACTCACTGATTCACTCAAACACACTCAATCACAAACTCTCACTCACTCACTCACTCACTCACTCATTCACACACACATTCACAAACTCACTCAAACATTCACTCACACACTCACTCACACCCAATCACAAACTCACTAATTCACTCACTCACACACTCAAACTCACTCACTCACTCACTCACTCACTCACTCACTCACACTCACACACAATCACAAACTCACTCACTCACTCAATCACACTCACACATAATGACAAACTCACTCACACAATCACTCACTCACTCACACACAATCACAAACTCACTCACTCACTCACACACACAATCACAAACTCACTCACTCACTCACTCACACTCATACACAATCACAAACTCACTCACTCACTCACTCACACTCATACACAATCACAAACTCACTCACTCACTCACTCACTCACACACAATCACAAACTCTCACTCACTCACTCACTCACTCACTCACTCACTCACTCACACTCACACACAATCACAAACTCTCACTCACTGACTCACTCACACTCACACACAATCACACACAATCACAAACTCACTCACTCACTCACTCACTCACTCACTCACTTACACACACTCAATCACAAACTCTAACTCACTCACTCACTCACTCATTCACACACACATTCACAAACTCACTCAAACATTCATTCACACACTCACTCACACCCAATCATAAACTCACTAATTCACTCACTCTCACACTGAAACTCATTCACTCACACTCACTCACTCACTCACTCACTTACTCACACTTACACACTCACACACACTCACTCACACACACTCACAAACTCACTAATTCACTCACTCACACTCAAACGCACTCACTCACTCACACACTCACTCACTCACTCACTCACTCATTCACACACACTCAATCCCAAACTCACTCATTCACTCACTCACTCAATCAGTCACTCATTCATTCACACACACATGCACTCACTCACACACTCAATTCACAAACTGACACTCACACTCACTTACTCACTCACTTACTCACACAATCACAAACTCACTCACTCACTCACTCACTCACTCACTCACTCACAGTTACAAACTCACTCACTCACTCACTTACACAATCACAAACTCACTCACTCACTCACAAACTCACTCACTCACTCACACTCACACACAATCACAAACTCACTCACTCACACACAATCACAAACACACTCACTCACTTACTCACTCACTCACACTCACAAAGTCACTCACTCACTCACTCACTCACTTACTCACACAATCACAAACTCACTCACTCACACTCACACTCACACACAATCACAAACTCACTCACTCACTCACTCACTCACTCACTCACTCACTCACTCACAGTTACAAACTCACTCACTCACTCACACACACAATCACAAACTCACTCACTCACTCACTCACACAATCACAAACTCACACAATCACAAACTCACTCACTCACTCATTCACTCACTCACTCACACTCACACACAATGACAAACTCACT
>CM045734.1:5230481-5327981 GCA_024760905.1 Plotosus lineatus | reverse complement strand
CAAACTCACTCACTCACTCATTCACTCACTCACACTCACACACAATCACAAACTCACTCACTCACTCAATCACACTCACACATAATGACAAACTCACTCACACAATCACTCACTCACTCACACACAATCACAAACTCACTCACTCACTCACACACACAATCACAAACTCACTCAATCACTCACTCACTCACTCACTCACTCACTCACTCACACAATCACAAACTCACTCACTCACTCACACTCATACACAATCACAAACTCACTCACTCACTCACTCACTCACACACAATCACAAACTCTCACTCACTCACTCACTCACTCACTCACTCACACTCACACACAATCACAAACTCTCACTCACTGACTCACTCACACTCACACACAATCACACACAATCACAAACTCACTCACTCACTCACTCACTTACACACACTCAATCACAAACTCTAACTCACTCACTCACTCACTCATTCACACACACATTCACAAACTCACTCAAACATTCATTCACACACTCACTCACACCCAATCATAAACTCACTAATTCACTCACTCTCACACTCAAACTCACTCACTCACACTCACTCACTCACTCACTCACTTACTCACACTTACACACTCACACACACTCACTCACACACACTCACAAACTCACTAATTCACTCACTCACACTCAAACGCACTCACACACTCACTCACTCACTCACTCACTCATTCACACACACTCAATCCCAAACTCACTCATTCACTCACTCACTCAATCAGTCACTCACTCATTCACACACACATGCACTCACTCACACACTCAATCACAAACTGACACTCACACTCACTTACTCACTCACTTACTCACACAATCACAAACTCACTCACTCACTCACTCACTCACTCACTCACTCACTCACTCACACACTCATTCACAAACTCACTCACAAACTCACTCAAACATTCACTCACACACTCACTTGCTCACTCACTCGCTCATTCACTCGCTCACTCACAGACTCACACACTCACTCACACAGTTGATCCACTTACTCATACTGGGCTCACAGAGAGGTCAGAGCCTATCTCAGTCAACACTGCTCAAAGGGTGCACCCTGAACTCTCTGCTCACCAGATTATCACACTGCAACACGTGCACAACCTTTCATACACATACACGCACGCACACACATACACACACACACACACACACACACACACACACACACACACACACACACACACCTAGGGGTGATATTTGAAACTGCCAATTAGTCTAACTGTCCATGGATTGTGGGGCAAACTGGTGTACCCATGGTAAACCCACACAGATGGGAAACATACAAAGTGGACATTGAAAGCCCTTGCCAAGCCTGGGACTCAACTCCTGGACCTTCTTGCGATGAGGCGGACGTGCTAAACACTGCACCACTGTATCGCCCTGATCAATAAAAACCCCTCCTTCTCACTCTCACCACTCACAGTTCAGAATTCAACCAATAACTCCTGTATGTATGTATGTACAGTAGGCCCTCAGTTCGATTCCGGCCCCTCCCATGAATGAAGATAATCTGCAAGTTCTGTACCCAGAAGTAAAACCCCATGTATCATATTACATGCTCAATGAGCAACCGGAAGTAAAATACTATGTATCTATTACATGCGCTAAAATGTGCGTCTTAAACACATTCTATAGACAGTCTTACTCATTAATACAGTATTAATGAAGTAAAATGTAGTAATGATTAAGAAAAAGTTTTCAATTTTTACTGTTATATTTATTGATGATAAAATATAAATAGTATACAGCATATACTGTTTTGTAAAGCACTAGTATTAAAGTCTTTTTCAATTATCATTCCAGTACAGTACCTAAGTTAATGTTTAGAATGCTTGTGTGTGAGATTTTATGTTCTGTAGCATGTCTAACAAACGATACCAAAAGGATAAACTTTGTTACGCTTCATGTCCTTTGACATTGAAATTGGAGTGACAGCTTGGAGTGACGTCTCCAAGATGGCACTGTCTGGAGGGCGACGTCGCGGAGTTCTCAGAGTCAAATTGTTTCTTTGTTCATATTGTTTGTTTAATTTGTTTCATTTATTGTTTTGTTTGTTCATGTTTTGCACTATGCTCGTCTATGACTGGTCGACCCTACTACAGCTATGAGATAGGAGTCTTCTGAAGCTTAGCACCTTCCTACCTGAGCTTATATGCTATGGTAGCTCAATGCTAGCCACACCCCGGCTAACAATAAGTCCAGGCGGGAAGGGGCCAAACGACGACTCCGGAGCTTGGGATTGCTGGGGACAAAAGCCGTGTAGCTGGCTGGTGCGATTGCTTTGTTGGGTGTACTCTCCTCGAGCCATGTTTCACAGAAACACAGCATGGAGCAGTCCTGTAGATCCCTTTGCGCTGCAATCTGAGCATGAAGCTCGTCCATCTTTTTTTGCAGAGACTGAATATTTTCAAGCAGCATGAACGGAAGTGCTAACCTTCCAGTGTTAACCAAACGCCAGAGACTCTGAGAATTCCACCTGGGCTGACAAATGAGAGACAAACGAATATTTTTAATTTGTTATTATTTCAGTAAAAGTACTTTCTAAATTCTTTCTCCTCCTCTTCTGATCATACACTCAGCTATGAACAGACAGCAAATCTGTACTTTGTCAATCAGAAGAATAAAATACAAAAAATGTACAGTTCATGTATAGTAGTCTTTTTGTACACGTTTTAATTGCATTTATTTACCTTCTTTTACATAACATTAGCTCAGGATAGGAAAGCGCTGAACTTCAGAAGACTCCGATCTCATAACTGTAGTAGGGTCGACCGGTCATAGACATGTATAGTGCAAAACATGAACAAATAAAACAGATTAAAACGAACAAAGAAAAAATTTGACTCTGAGAACTCCGCGACATTGCCCTCTAGGCAGTGCCATCTTGGAGACGTCACTCCAAGACGTCACTCCAAATTCATTGTCAAAGGACATGAAGCGTAACAAAGTTGATCCTTTTGGTATTGTTTGTTAAACATGCTATCGAACATAAAATCTCATGCACAAACATTCTGAACATTAACTTAGATACTGTACTGGAATAATAATTGAAAAAGACTTAAATACAACAGTTCAGGAGAAAGTCTTAATTACTTCCAAAGAGACATCCAGCGTTTTTTAGCGCTTAGCCAGAGAAGACGCACAGCGTTTGAGTGGCATCATAGAACTTAACTGGTAATTAAAACACACAAAAAAAGAGGCTCATTGACAATTTATGCACAAATGAGGAAAAGGGGGCATTACATCATCTCAACCAATCAGCAGGAAGGAGGACAGCCATTGGATGAATTTGAGTGACATGTCAGTTGCTTGGCAGTCCGTGAATACTCAAACTGTGAGTGTAAAACTGCGATTAGTCAAGGGCCTACTGTGTGTGTATATATATATATATATATATATATATATATATATATATATATATATATATATATATATATATATATATATACATACACACACACACACACACACACACACACTGTCCATGGTATGCGAATCATGTGAGAGAACCATTGCTGACTTTTCTACTTTTCTAAAGAGGAGCTTCATAGGCGTCGCGTGGCCTGGAAAGCCGTGTGCTGTGCTCTCACCCAGAGTCGGCTGAGTCTCTGTGACAATAATTAGAATTAAGCGGTTCAGAGAATGAATGAATAAATGAATGAACACACCTGCATGTAACTTCCTGCATAATCCTGCTAACAGCAAATCGACCGAAAAGCGCAGCCTCCTTGGTGCAGTTAATTATGTTTAATTAACAGTTAATCACAGTTAAAGTCACTGATCATGTGATGTCACAGTAGCTTATAATTAATTAATGGATGATTGCTATCAAAATATTCACTGTGTGTCCCTTTACTCATGTTATTTATTTATTTTTTGTTTTGCTTTGTCATATAATTATCCAGGTTTCTAAAGTATATATCAGTGAATGTGGCATGGAGAGAAGCACAACGAGATTCCTTTCAAACTTAATAAGAGGACGGAGTGAGAGAAAGAGAATGAGAAGGAGAGAGGGAGGGAGAGGGGGGGGGGTTGAGGGAGTGGAAGAAAGTGGGAGTGAGAGAAAGAGGGAGTCAGAGAGAGACAGAGAGAGAGAGAGACAGAGAGAGAGAGAGAGAGAGCATGAGAGAGAGAGCGAGAGAGAAGGAGTGATAGAGAGCGAATGAGAGACAAAGAGAGGGAGTGAGAAGCAGAGAGAGAGAGAGAGAGAGAGAGAGAGAGCGAGCGAGAGAGTGAGAGAGAAATATCACCAGACCGAATATGTCACCACTAAGAGCTTTATTCATATTTATTTATTTATTTATTTTCTTGTAAACAGAAAGCAGTAGGGCGTATTATGTGAATTGCATTCAGGCCCAGTTTACTCTGCAGTAGCCCTCCCTGAATTAGAAGCAACGCTGCAGTCAACCCTGAGAGACCAGCTTCACGCGACCACACCACGATATACCAAGTCATGTGATTGAAACAACAAGCAGGTGTTTTATTATAATTTGTTATTAATCAATGATTTAGTGATGTGATGAAGAACACTTCCTGTTCTTGTTTCAATCCTTCCCCACGGACTTCCTGTTTGCACTCATTTACCACACAGCCTCTCATTTTCTTTCACTCGCTTCCCTCCTCTCTCACGGAATTAAGTGAAATCAATAAAAAAAAAATCAATTAAAAAAAATCAAAACAACGCTCCACATTATTTAAACTGTGATTTAGACTGTGATGAGAACAGTGCTGACAGTGGAGACTCCTTCCATAAATCTTCTGATTTACACTCAGCAGTAAATATGTGGATGAAGTCTCACACTTATTATTTTCTATTTTTGTTTGGGGTTCTGTCCGCATTTTCAGAAAAAAATAATGAAAATAAACATCCCGTGAATCCCACCAGTCCTTGGTTATGTTCAGAAACCCAATGTTTTTGGGAACAACATGTCAGGATTTCATGGGAGTGAAGGTGAGAAGCATCGAAGCTTACAGTCTCTCTGAGAAAGCAATGAGACATTCTGCAGTATAATATGGATAAAGTATAAAATGTGAGAGACTGAGATATTGATATAAAGAGAATTGAATCGGGTTTAAAATGAGGTACGGACTGAGTTACACCACTCTGCATCTTGCTAACCAGGAAAAGCTACATGAGAGAAAAAAGTAAAAACATCTACAAGACTGGGTTCTGAATATCAACATCCAAATCTCCTGAACATCCACCAAACACAAAATGAGTCCGACTCTCCAACAATCAGGACCATCAAACCTTCCTTGAATAAGATGAGTTCTATTGAAGCAGACACTTGTCTGTTTTGAGGATTTTGATTTGTCAGTGTTATGTGACCGAGGTTTGGTTCTGGTAGTGAATGTGGATAATAAGTAGGGAGAAGGTTCTGGTAGTGGATGTGGTTAATATGCAGGGGGAGGATTCTCACTATTGCGGTTCTACAGACAGTTCTTTCATGACCAATCAGAATTCTGAGTTTAGCTCTGCAGTGGAATATAAATAGCTGTAGTTTTTATGAGATTTTCTGAATTCTGAAAGCTGTTAAATTAATTTTCTTTTAAAAAAAATAATCTTCAGGACGTGAACAGCTTCTGCTGGTCCAATGTTTTGAGTGAACTCAAGATTTTAAAGAGAACTTTGCCTGACCTTCTGTAGAGCGTACAGCTCCAGTACCTGTGAGTGAGGTGACATGTGTGGGTTGGAGTTAAAGCTAACCAACTATATAAATAATGTTTAAAAAAAAAATCACCCCAAAGCTGCGGCAGGAGACAATATTGTTTTTCAGACATGCGGTTGTAATGCCACAGATACGACATCTGTTCATACACAGGTGCGAGAGTCCCACTTGAGGGCAGGAGAGTCGGCAGCTTCACCGCCATGGATTTCTCAGGCATCTCTGAACGTTGCCCTGCTCTTGGTCCTGACTCGGCATCAGACAGCAGAATGGAAAGAGGTCATCATCATCATCATCATCTTCTACCGCTTAGTCCAGGGTCGGGTCGCGGGGCAGCAACCTCAGCAAAGAGGTCCAGACGTCCCTCTCCCGAGCCACTTCCTCCAACTCTCCCGGGGGGACACCGAGGCGGTCCCAGACAAGCCGAGAGACATAGTCCCTCCAGCGTGTTCTAGGTTGACCCCGGGGTCTCTTCCCGGTTGGACATGCCTGAAACACCACACCAGGGAGGCGTCCGGGGGGCATTCTGACCAGATGCCCGAGCCACCTCAACTGGCCCCTCTCAATGCGGAGGAGCAGCGGATCTACTCCGAGCTCTCCCCGGATGGCGGAGCTTCTCACCTTATCTCTAAGGGAGAACCCCGCCACCCGGCGAAGGAAGCTCATTTCAGCCGCTTGTATCCGTGATCTTGTTCTTTCGGTCATTACCCAAAGCTCGTGACCATAGGTGAGGGTTGGAACGTAGATCGACTGGTAAATTGAGAGCTTTGCCTTGCAGCTCAGCTCCTTCTTCACCACGACGGACCGGTACAGGCACCGCTTAACAGCAGAGGCTGCAGCGATCCGTCTGTCGATCTCTCGCTCCATCCTTCCCTCACTCGTAAACAAGACCCCAAGATACTTAAACTCCTCCACTTGGGGCAGGACCTCATTCCCGACCCGGAAGGTGCATTCCACCATTGTCCGACTGAGAACCATGGCCTCGGACTTGGAGGTACTGATCTTTATCCCGGCTGCTTCGCACTCAGCTGCGAATCTCTCCAATGAGAGCTGGAGGGTCCGACTTGATGAAGCCAAGAGGACAACATCATCCGCAAAAAGCAGAGATGATATCCAATGGCCACCAAACCAGAACCCCTCATCGCCTCGACTGTGCCTAGAAATTCTGTCCATAAAAATTATGAACAGAATCGGTGACAAAGGACAGCCTTGGCAGACTCCAACTCCCACTGGAAATGAATCGACCTGCTGTTACCAATACGGACCAAACTCTAGCTCCGGTGATACAGCGACCGAATAGCTCGTAGCAACGGATCCGGAACGCCGTACTCTCGGAGCACGCCCCACAAGATCGTTTGAGGGACATGGTCGAAAGCCTTCTCCAAATCCACAAAGCACATGTGGACAGATTGGGCAAACGTGAGGGAAAGAAGTTGTGGATTTTAATCATGGCTGAAAGAGAAGAACCCCTCCCTGAATTGCCACCTTATCGTGGTGGAGGGGTTTGTGTGACCCCTACCTGAATCGCCACCTTATTGTGGTGGAGGGGTTTGCATGACCTAATGATTCTAGGAGCTATGTTGTCGGGGGCATAATGCCCCTGGTAGGGTCACCCAAGGCAAACAGGTCCTGGGTGAAAGTCCAGACAAAGTGCGATTCAGAAGACCCTTAAGACACAGAAACAGACGATGTAGTTTCCTTTGCCCGGACACGGTTCACCGTGGTCCCACCCCTGGAGCCAGGCCCAGAAGAGGGGCTCGAAGGCGAGTGCCTGGTGGTCGGGCTTCTGCCCACGGAGCCTGGCCAGGCCCAGCCTCCCATGGGCCCAACACCCGTGGGAGGAGTTTTAGGGGTCAGGTGCAATATGAGTTGGGTGGCAGCCGAAGGCATGGGTTCTGTCGGACCGATCCTCAGCTACTTACTCTGAGCCTCGGGACATGGAATGTCACCTCTCTGGCCTGAAAAGAGCCTGATCTGGAGCGTGAGGTGGAGAGATACCGACTGGATATAGTCGGGCTCACCTCAACGCATAGCTTGGGCTCTGGAACCACCCATCTCAAGAGAGGCTGGACCTTATTCCATTCTGAAGTTGCTCATGGGAAGAGGCGGCAAGCCGGTGCAGGCATTCTTCTTGCCCCCCGTCTCGGGGCCCAAATGTTGGGCTTCTCCCCGGTTGACAAAAGGGTAGCTTCCCTCCGTCTTCGGGTGGGTGGACGGGTTCTGATTGTTATTTGCGCTTATGCACCAAATAACAGTTCAGAGTGCCCACCCTTCTTGGAGTCTTTGGGGGGGGTGTTAGAGAACGCTCCCTCGGGAGACTTACTCCTTGTCTTGGGAGACTTCAACGCCCATGTGAGCAACAATAGTGTGACCTGGAAGGGTGTGATCGGTAGGTATGGCCTCTCCAGTCTGAACCTGAATGTTGTTTCATTGTTGGACTTCTGTGCTCGTAACAGTTTGTCTACCACGGACACCATGTTGGAACATAAGTGTACCCATAAGTGCACTTGTCGTGGCGGTAAACCCCGGACCCGGTGGTGGACACTTGCGGTGAAGGGGGCCGTCCAGCTGAAAAAGGAGGCCTATCGGATTTTATTAGCCTGTGGGACTACCGAGGCAGCGGTCAGGTACCGGCAGGCCAAACGTGCTGCAGCCGAGGCTGTCGCAAATGCAAAATCTAGAGCATGGGAGGAGTTCGGTGAGGGCCTGGAGAGTGATTATCGGTTGGCCTTAAAAAGGTTTTGGACCACCAGCCGACACCTCAGGAGGGGGAAGCAGTTCTCCACAAATATTGTTTACAGTGGGGATGGGGAGCTGCTTACCTCGACTGAGGATGTCATCAAGAGGTGGAGGAAAAACTTTGAGGATCTCCTCAATCCCACCAACATGCCCGCAGTGGAGGAGAAAGACCCTGGGGGTTTGGGTGGGGGTCTACCCATCACTGGAGTGGAGGTCACTGAGGTTGTCAAAAAGCTCCTCGGTGGTCGAGCTCCGGGGTTGGATGAGATCCGCCCTGAATATCTCAGGGCTCTGGATGCTGTAGGACTGTCTTTGTTGACATGCCTCTGCAACATTGTGTGGTCATCGAGGGTTGTACCTCTGGATTGGCAAACCGGGGCGGTGGTCCCGATTTTTAAGAAGGGGTACCGGAGGGTGTGTTCCAATTATCAGGGAATTACACTCCTCAGCCTACCTAGGAAAGTCTATGCAAGGGTACTGGAGAGGAGGATCTGACCGATAGTCGAACCTCAGATTCAGGAGGAGCAATGTGGTTTTTTGTCCTGACCATAGCACTCGACCAACTCTATATGCGCCACAGTATTTTGGAAGGGCCATGGGAGTTTGCCCAATCTGTCCACATGTGCTTTGTGGATTTGAAGAAGGCTTTCAACCGTGTCCCTCAAACAATGTTGTGGGGCATGCTCCGGGAGTATGGTGTTCCGGACCGATTTCAACAGGTCATTCGATCGCTGTATCAGTGGAGCCAGAGTTTGGTCCATATTGCTAACAACAGGTCGAATTTGTTTCCGGTGAGAGTGAGAAGCCAAGTCTGTTCTTTGTCACCAATTCTGTTCATAATTTTTATGGTCATAATGTCTAGGCGCAGCCGAGGTGTTGGGGGGGGTGTTCTAGTTTGGTCGCTATCGGATCTCATCTCTGCTTTTTGCGGACAATGTTGTCCTTTTGGCTTCATCAAGTCGGGACCTGCAGCTCTCATTGGAGTGGTTCGCAGTTGAGTGTGCCGAGATGAAGATCCGTACCTCCAAGTCTGAGGCCATGGTTCTCAGTCGGACAAGGATGGAATGCACCCTCCGGGTCGGGAATGAGGTCCTGCCCAAAGTGGAGGAGTTTAAGTATCTTGGGGTCTTGTTCACGAGTGTGGGAAGGATGGAGCGGGAGATCGACAGACAGATCGCTGCAGCCTCTGCTGTTAAAAGGAGCCTGTACTGGTCCGTCGTGGTGAAGAAGAAGCTGAGCCACAAGGCGAAGCTTTCAATTTACGAGTCGATCTACGTTCCAACCCTCACCTATGGTCACGAGCTTTGGGTAGTGACCGAAAGAACAAGATTGTGGATACAAGCGGCTGAAATGAGCTTCCTTTGCTGGGTGGCGGGGTTCTCCCTTAGAGATAAGGTGAGAAGCTCTACCATCTGGGGGGGAGCTCGGAGTCGATCCGCTGCGTCTCCACATTGAGAGGTTGAGGTGGCTCGGGCACCTGATCAGAATTCCTCCAGGACACCTTCCTGGTGTGGTGTTTCGGGCATGTCCAACCGGGAAGAGACCCCGGGGACGACCTAGAACATGGTGGAGGGACTATGTCTCTCGGCTTGTCTGGGACCGCCTCGGTGTCCCCCCGGAAGAGTTGGAGGAAGTGGCTGTGGAGAGGGACGTCTGGACCTCTTTGCTTAGGTTGCTGCCCCCGCAACCCGACCCCGTACTTAGCGGAAGATGATGATGATGATGAAAGAAAAGAAAGAAGAAGGAGGCGTGCTGCTGCAACAATTCAGTGACAGAATCCAGCAAGTCTCCGTATTCTAGTCAGGTGGACTAATACCATCCACGTGAAGAGAAGGAGCAAGAGATTCGCAGGTGGTCCGCACTGTCGGTTTAGTTATTTTGCTCGAGGGAAACTGGGCGGGACGGAATTTAATTGTTGGAAACAAGCTTACGCAGGTTCAAGTGCCAGAGTCAACATGTTCTCAGTCAAGTCTTTGTGTGATTCTCTGGGTGGAGTTAAAGATCAAGTCTGATTACTGTCCTCCATGGTAATGAGAGGACTGAGGGGTTTGTGTTTGTTTTGTTTTGTTTTTGTTTGTTTTGTTTGATTGTTTTGTTGAGAAAACTAAAGGCTGTTATTTAGAGAGCAAGTTCGACTCTACGCATGTTCCAGAATGAAAGAAGAACAGGGACGAAAGCCGCTGTGTTCGGGTTAGATTCCTGACACTAATCAAACATAGGGAACTTTACTCCTCTTTTATTTTTGATTGTTACATGAATGGATGCAATTATAAACAAGAAAAACATCAGTTTTCAGGGTGTTGGTTCAGAATTTCATAATTTGATTTTACTAATTAAATTCCATATGTTCGTTTGATCAATTGAATAAAAATTCCTCACAGAACTCCCTGTGGCTGAAAATACAAAACGCTGCACAGTTCTCTGATCTTCAACTTTCCACCCTCCCACTCACCATTCACTTCGAAATAAAAAAATGAAATAAATAATAATGACTGTGAAACACAATCAGACTGAAAACCACCAGCAGTGCTTCCTGTGTGTAGTTTACAGCTGTAAAAAAAATCATTTTATTTCCTTTGACCTCACACACAAATCCCACCTGTGCAACCAAATTTCCCAAGCTTCTTTCTCTGTTTTAGAACTTCAGAGGAGAATCCTCCGCTGCACTGAACCCTCTCCTTGTGTGTTTGATCCCTGGAACAACACCTGCATCAACCAGTCCGGCCCACATAACTTACACCTGCTTAATTAAAGGAAACGTAGAGGAATTGGGGTTGAAGGGGTTTGATGGGGTGGTGGGGGCTGGAGGGGTTTGGTGGGGGGATTGAAGTTGGAGGGGTTTAGTGGGTGTTGGAGGGAGTTAGTGGGGGTTTGTTGGGACTGGAGGGGTTTGATGCTGTAGTGAGGGCTGGAGGGGTTGGAGGGGTTTGATGGGGTGGTGGGGGCTGCATGGGGTTTGGTGGGGTTTGAAGTTGGAGGAGTTTGTTGGGGTTGGTGGGGTTTGATGGAGTGGTGGGGTTGGAGGGAGTTAGTGGGGGTTTGGTGGGGCTCAAGGGGTTTGGTGGGGGTTTGAAGTTGGCGGTTTTAGTGGGGATTGGTGGAGTTTGATGGGTTGGCAGGGGTTGAAGGGGTTTGGTGGGGTTGATGGGGGTTTGGTGTGGGTTGGAGGGGTTTGGAGTGAGTGGTGGGGTTGAAGCGGTTTGTGGGGGTGGGGGTTGTGATTCAGGTTGGACACAGATTCAGTAGCTCTGTCTCTGAGGCTCATTAAAGGGACTTCAGACTCAAAATTTTTAATAAAAGCACATTTACATACTTAATTAAATTTATTTTTAATGTCAAGGCAGCCCTTATTATTATTATTATTATTATTATTATTATTATTATTATTATTATTATTATTATAACTAATTAACATCTGTGCTGTTGTACTGCATATGTAAAAGATTTGTCTTGAATGTCCTTGAATAAAATAATTTACTGAATCTTTATTGAATGTAAAAAATTCTTAATGAAAAACCCAGGAATGAAAAAGGGTCGGATTTTTATGGGCCTGTCCATTAGAATATTCTATTATTAAATAAACTGGTAGAACAGAAATTCTGATAAAATCAGTGAAATTACATTTTCAGGATGAACTGTAGCTTATTTAAAAAAAAAAAAAAAAAAAAAAAAAAAAAAAACGGCATGTGCAGCCCTGATCTAATCCACTGTAGTGTAAATTGGTTTTTGACCCGAAGCGTTCTGAGGAGTTTGGAATCTTACTGAAGGCTCCGGCAGCGTTTTTCTGTCAGCGCTTGAATTTGAACTACTTAATCCCCAGGATAGCGGCATAAAAACTCAATCACTGAATTATTCTGGGGTGCATTAGAAATGTTGAGTATTCCTGCGTGTTTCAGCTGCGGGGATTGAAATTGCGTCATATCTCGGACAGGTCTGTGGTGCATTTCAGCAAGCGCTGTCGAAAAAGTGAAGGTGGACCTGTGAGAGAAGCTTTTAAAACTCCACAGCCTTCCCTCCAGCGAACACACACCGAATGTTGATAATTGGAAGCCGGTAGCACGCATGAAAAAAATCACAAGTGTTGCTCTAATTAAGGGGCTCTCCGTGCCTGGGGTTATAAAACAGTGAGCATGGCGTTGCTACCGCGCAGCACATCCTAGCTATCGATATCAATCTCCGCACATGTTCAGAGTCGGAGCTATCAAATGTGCCCGGTCTATAGGAGGGGCGAGGAGATCAAGAGGACTATGGTCCAACCACTGCGACTGCATCCTGCTGACTAAGGAAGAGAGGAAAAGCTGACAGGAAAGGAAAAGAAGGAGAAAAAAGGCAGGAGAGTGAATTCTCACTGAGGTTCTCGAGACTGTCGAAGCTCGGAGTCAGCAAGGCTCTGGGCCTGAAGAGAAAGCTTAAATATCATACAGAGCAAGAGAAGAAAGAGAAGGAACACTCACTGCATGCCTAAACACACACACACACACACACACACACACACACACACACACACACACATACACACATTCACGCACACACACACACACACACACATACACACGTTCACACACTCACATGCACACACACACTCACACACACTCACTCTGTCTCTCACACACACACACACACACACACACACACACACCCACACTTAATCACACAAACAAACACACACACACACACACACACACACACACACACACACACACACACACATACACTAAGGCTCGGCCATGTTAGCCAGCATGTGCTATTTGGACGTTATTATGATGTTATCGATCAGAGGGATGAATTAACAGCCTGAGTGTGACTTAATCATACAGCGCAAACCAAACAAACAGCAAGAGGTTCTGGTTTCAACCCAAGGCTGGTGAAATCACTCACGTGGATCAATTATTTATACGCTGTGCCTGTTTATGTCGTTGGCCATGGAGAAGGACAAAAACAAGAAAACAAGCAGAGCTCAATCGTGTACAGTGACATCATTACTGTTGCCACGCCTCTACAGGGCCTGTGACAGCAGCCCAGTGACTGGTTATAATGTGCACATGTTTATATCCTCAGGTTATTTGAGCTAATATGCTGCAATGTAATAATTAAATATACTCTCAGGAACAAGTCAGTATTTCTAAAGGAACCATATTGAAATAAACACCTTATTGTTTTCGTGCCGATGTTTACTAATCTCTGTTGTTCCCGCTGTATTTATAGAGGGACAACGTGTTTTTGGAATCTTCTTTGTTGATAGTAGATGTGGGGTTCGATGCATCATCAGGAGAAAGCTCAGTCTATACTTTACAAAAAAAGATGTGCTCAAGAAAAATGTACCTGCAGTATATCTTAAATACAATACACTTAGTGTCCATGTACTAATAATTATACTCTATTATTATTATTATTATTATTGAGGTAGTGGTGGCTTCGTGGATAAGGTGATGGGTTACTAATCCAAAGGTCAGTTGTTTCATCCTTCAGCCCTTGAGCAAGGCCCTTAACCCTAAATCACTCAGTTGTGTGTGTGTGTGTGTGTGTGTGTGTGTGTGTGTGTGTGTGTGTGTGTGTGTGTGTATATATATATATATATATATATATATATATATATATATATATATATATATATATATATATATATATATATATATATATATATATATATATATATATAATATATATATATATATATATATATATATATACAGTTGGTCCCCAACTTACGAAGACCCCTGTGTACAAAATCCCCAGGTTACGAAAAACATTTTTCTGAGTTTCTGTCCCTGAGATACGACACAACCCCCTCTTCCGAAAATAAATTCAAAATTCAAACGCACCAATCAAAATTTCACACGACACGAGTTGCTCTCTCATTGGCTGTCTCTCAACATCCCGCCCAACTGGCCTCCCAGATAAAGACAGAAGGAAGCTTCACTCTTTAGTTTTTCGTTTAGTTTTTAAAGTTGTTTTAATTCAATAAATGTTTAATAAATGTGGGCGCATTTGAGCTCATCTGGAATTCCGATCCTTCAACGAATCAAATTAAAGTTGAGTTTGTTAAGCAGGGAATGCGCTTTGAATTCCATGTCTTGTGGGCGTGGCCCACAGCACGCATGAAACAGAGAGAGAGAGAGAGAGAGAGAGAGGTGTGTGTGTGTGTGTGTGTGTGTGTGTGTGTGTGTGTGTGTGTGTGTGTGTGTGTGTGTGTGTGTTAATAAAAATGTTTAATAATGGTTTAATTAATAAATATGTTCATAAAATGTTTTAATATGTTCATAAAATGTTTAAATGGTTTAATAGATAAAAAATAGAAATAGAAATAGAAATAAAAAAGGGAAATAATTGTATTTTACTTTTAACACATATTTCATACAAAATTGGTGTACTTTTATCATTTTTAAAGGGTTTATGGGGATTATCCGTTCCAAGGACTGGAGCCTTGGAACGAATTAGGCATTTAACATGTAAGATGCGACCCCTACTTACGATAATCCCTGCAATACGAAAAGGGCTCTGGAATGGATTAATTTCGTAAATTGGGGGCCGGATATATATATATATATACACAGACGCTCCCCGACTTACGCTTTTAATTTTTCCACATGGCCGAACGCAAGTTGAAAGTAAACGTAAGTTGTTACAGTGATGTATGACGTGTGACGTATGACGCTCATACTGTACTATACATCCATAAATACCATTAGCGTATCTCATAAAACACCCCTAAATCAATTATTATAAACATAACATTGTAAAATAATATCAAATATATCAAATAATATAAACATTAATTTCAAATAAATTAAATTCAAGCAAAATAATTTCAAATTGATAAATTTTACTCATCAAATATCAAATACAGTATCAAATATAACCTTTAACATTCTCTATGATGTGATCTTTCTGCTTGTAAATGGTTCCGATGGTCGGCGGATGATCAATTTACATGAAGCTGAGCCGACTCACTTTACATGAAGTAAAACAGCCAATCAATCCTTACAATATGTGAGGCGCTTAATACCGAAAGTAGTGTACTTGCTGTGCTTGAAGGCAGGTTATACGGACGTCCGGACTTTCAAGTGACCAAGGGTGCCGTTGAACTCGTTTAGTACTCAGCCTGCACTGATGTGAATCACCAGCAGAGCAGAGAGTTCTCTTTCTTTTCTGGATTCGGGTTTTCATTCATTTTACAACTCTCTTTGCTTAACTGAGTATGCATGGTAGATTGCGCTGATCAGAGCAGATAGTTAATTCATCTCTGTGTTTGAGACTTGCACCCATGCTAGTAGGCTTATGCTTCTGACCGACCATATTTGCTTCGGGTTACAAAAGTGCGCAAAACAGTGTAAACACAAAGATCACAGAGACAACGTTGTAACACAAGGGTAACACGCTATATAACTGATGTTCAGTCTGTCATTTGTAAACAATGGACACAGCATCATTACATCATTGTGTGATTAGGTTAGCGTACTACGTAGGTACTCAAAATTTGACTTTTTTTCAAAATGAATCCGTTCTAGAAGTGGTTTCGTAACCTGATTTTTTCGTAAGTTGTGTAGCATTTTACTTGTAAAATGCCTGATTCATTCCAAGAAATGTGTGTGTGTGTGTGCACGTGTGTGTGTGTGTGTGTGTGTGTGTGTGTGTGTGTTGACCATGTCTTCTTGGCAAAGTTATAATCTTACAAATGTTCATGCAAGCCTGAGCTAAAAAATAAAGTTGCAATGAGCACACTTGAAAAACTCACAAAACAACAGTAACTCTGTCCTTTAAGCGTGTTAGAACTCTGTGACGAACAATGGGTTGAAGGAACATGAAAAGCATCATGGGTATTATGGAGATTTGAGATGGTGCGTTTCGTAACATTAATTTTTTTCGTGGTGGGTCTTTCGTAAGGTGTGTGTGTGTGTGTGTGTGTGTGTGTGTGTGTGTGTATATATATATATATATATATATATATATATATATATATATATATATATATATATATATATATATATATATTCATAACTGTGAGTCGCTCTTGATAAGAGTGTCTGACAAATATTAATGTCGTTTTGCTCTTCTTCTTCTTGTTATTATTATAATTATTATTATTTTTTTATTTGTAGTGTTGGTGGTGAAGGATAGAGCATCATCAGAAAGCTTTGAGGATTTCCCACATTAAAATTAAAATGATCAATATTTCTGAAAAAAGCAAGACACTCCCACTGATGCAGTCGTTCGAATAGCAACGTGGAGCTGGCAGGGTTTTAAGTGTCATATAACGGATATAAAAGCAGTGCCATAGATAAGCTAATACTATAGAACACTGATAGGAAACCACATCTGAACCTTCAAATGAGACGTTGACCTTCGACATTAAGGGACCTGGAAACCCAGGCATCTCAAAAAGCATCCGACAGAAGGAACGGACCTGAACAAAAGTCCAAATTCATACAGAATTCCTGAGAGCTGAAAGAAAAAACACAGTGACACTAATGGAATGAATTCAAAACGACTTAATAACTCATTATGAGTTACATATAATGGACGGGAGCTAATGGCTGGTGATGATGTCACTAAACAGATCACAGGCTTTCCACCGCCAGCCTACTCACATCCTTCATGTCCAAATATATTCTACTCCAAATCCTTTACAAATAAAACAAAAACAAACACAAAACAAAACAAGGCGCTTACAGCCACTGCACGTACAACAGGTTTGAGTGCACATAAAGAGATGAATACAAATAAAATTCAAACAAAAAACATTGTAGCACCATAAATATTTTTACATAAATACAGTCAGTTAAATTAATTTATTCTTATAAAATAGAGGAAATTATTCTGAAGATTTTCGATGATTGAATATCGGCAGAGAGTTTAAGTTCAGTTCATTCAATTCACACAGAGCTCAGTTATTCCTCACAAAATCATTAACGATTTGCAGTAAAATCCCAAACCCGACATTTTTATCCGAGGAAGGTGTCGGCCAGCACTGCATCTCACACCAGACACTCCACACATAGACCCAGTTTTCGCGCAAGTAGAGATCCAAATCCAAGAAACGGCTTCATATGGATGAACCAATGAAACCACGCCGCTATGATGATGATGATGATGATTTCCTTTCGGCTTTTTCCCTTCTTCGGGGGTCGCCACAGCGAATGATTCTGATTGTGTGGAGGACAGAACATTTGCACTTTACGATTTTTCTTTTTTACCAACGGTTTGTCATGGCGTACAGGCTGCTAGGTGGTATATAGCTGAAACACTTTTGAACGTGGAGCAATGGTGGTAAAATTGATCACTGATCCTAAGGTTGGGGGTTCAAGCTCCACTCTCAATGGCTTGTCACTGTCCCCCCAGTGCACTAACTGGGTTATCAAAGGCTGGCTGTGTCTCTCACTGTCCATGGTGTGAGTTTCATGTAAAAGAACTATTGGTGACTTTCAACAAGAGGAGCTGCATAGCCGTCAGTGTGTTTCCGCCCCGTGATGGCGTGGCGAGCCGTCCAGGGTGTACTCTGCACTCGCCAGGAGTTGGCTGGGATGGGCGCCAGCCTCCCTGTGACCCTAATTAGGATTAAGCAGTTACTGAAAATGAACGATTCATTTTTGAACATATGGAATGAGGAGTACATACGGGATGTATAACATAGAACACCAAACCCTCTGTACGCTGGCATGCGCTGGGTTCATGCAACATCCTTTTATTATTCGCGGTTTGGTCACATTCACGCGATACAGAACATCGTAAAATGAACATGAGTAAAACAGGCTTGTTCACTATGCTATCTGTGCTGTTTGGTGGAGGAAACTTGCCGTCTTTGAGTGAGCCTCTTGTTATTGTAAGTACAAGTAGAATTTGAGGGTTGTGTTTTATTGGAAATGAAAAATGTTCGTACTGCTCGTGTAATTGTTTGGATTCTTTGCTCTCCTCGGGAGTTTTTTGAATGGGTTCCATCCGTCACGCTTTAGTTTCTGAATACAGTATTTACTTGGTACGCACTGACGCTGGAGCTTTCGAACTTGCTGTGCTTCTCCTATATTGGCGTATTATGAAACCCTCCTTTCAGCGGGGAGCGTCTAGAACACTACGGTCTATATCCTCGAGGTATATATTAATAAATGTAGTAGTCTATCAACAAGATGGGTTCTGTTGTGGGCTCTTTGCGCAGTTGATTCTTCAAAACAGTTTGACTTGGAAGCTTCTCTGAATAGCAGAAGTTTTTTTTTCCCCCAAAAAAACTTTCTCTCAGAAAAACTTTTCCTTCTTTTTCTCAGCGTTCTCAGAAGCACAAACCAAATAAGCCCTTATGAAGTTATAATCTTGCCAGGATTGGGGGCAGGGAGGAGTGTTTATACCCCATTTCCTCATTTAGAAATTCGAAAATATTCTTCCCACCAGCACCTGCATTCATTTGTAAAAAGTATATCTAGAGTATAACACAGTATACTTATAAGATGGTAAATCCAGACAATATCCAGTACCTGCCTAATAGTCTCAACAGAAACACAAAACAAATGAAGGAGTGCGACAGAAAGGAAGCGTTTTATACAGCAAGTAAAGCCAGAAAAGCAATAGCACCTAATTTCTATGGAAATTACAAACACACAGCCTTGACCGGCACCTATATGCCTCTGAACCTGCTGCTTTGAGACAAAACATAACAATATGAAAAGCTGAAGCGCTGCCAGGAGACGTCACCTAATTTCGGGGAAAAAATTTATTCGGATTCACAATCATCAACTGGCACGCCCGTGCCTTTATTACTGTGGATCTGCTGAACGATGCCAGGGCTGCCTTCACTCAGGCATCCTGCAGCTCGAGTCCAGAAGTTTCCCATATCTCCTGTGACAAGACAAAATGTTTTCTCGGAAAAAAAAAAAAAAATCCTTTTGTTCGTGTTGCCAAAACAATAGCTGTCCACGCTACAGTCTCCCACTCGGTGATATGATAAAGGAGAGACATCCGTTCCACACAGTGATATCTGATGACAACTGCAAGTTCAGACATTTCTACTTTTTCTTCTGCTTCTCAAACTGACCAATCAGAAGTCATAGTTTGGAGATAAGTCCAATCAGTGTTTGGGGATAACACACATCCTTGGGGGATACCGTGGACTTTATTATTAGTGTCTGGAACTTATTTGGATTGTTGTTTTATTATAATTTACTGGTATTGCATCATCACGACGCCCATCGCGGAAGCATACATGAACCTGCTTGCTTGCGACAAATCAGCCCTAATACCCAGCTGTTATTTTAAGGCTCTGCTGCAGAAATTGGAGAGCAAATATGAAGAGTGGAAATGAAATTGAAAATAAATAGGAAGGCATGCAATCGCTCAATCAGCGCTCCAGGTAAACAACAACGAGGAAGCGGAGGAGGAGAGACGTGTGTGGGTTTCTCATTAAAGCACTCCTTTCAGCTCCCTCCTCATCTCGGCCGCCACGCCGACCACGTCTGGGCCTCAAAAGAAAAGAAAAGTCAAAAAACCCATGTACAATTGTTCCATCTCCATCTGTCTCTCCTTATCTAGCTCTAGTTGGAGGTTCATTACAGCCCTTAATTTTTACAACTTTCTTGGCACACTGGCGACAGCGGACCCAAACAAACTGGTCAGCATCTGGCTGGCGGAATAAAATAACACATTATTATCTCTCCCCCGTGTCTCCCTTCACTCTCCGCTGCGCTACCTAGCTGAGAAATCGCTGACTGCTTCTCTTCCTACACTGTAAGTTCCTTTTCTCCGTTTGTTTCCCCGACATTAGTAGTGACAAATCCGATCAAATTTATCTTCCGAACAATTGCTAGAAATACAGATGAACGGATATTGGATAAGAATGGGCTTGTTGTGCATTACCTTCGGGGTGTGAAGAAACATTCATTCATTCATTCATTCATGAGGAATAGAGGAACCTAGTTAGCCGTTGACAGAGCAGTAATTAGGGATAATAATATCACCTTATTATTAGAGTAATTGTTTCTTCACGCCGGGGCAGTGGGGGCCCAGTGGTGAGGTGCCGGCTTACTAAGCTGAAGGTAAGGGGTTTGAGCCCCACTATCACCAGGTTATCACTGTTGCCTGCCCCCCCAGATTATCATTGGCCGACCATGTCTCTCACTGCCTGTGGTGGGAGGTTCATGCAAAAGAACCATCGCTGACTTTTGACAAGAGGAGCTGCGTAGGCATTAGCGTGTTTCTGCCCCGCAATGGCCTGGCAAGCCGTCCAGGATGTACCCTGCCCTCAGCCAGACTCATCTGAGATGGGCGCCAGCCTCGGCTGAGATGGGCACCAGCCTCCCTGTGACCCTAATTAGGGTTAAGTGGTTCATAAAATGAATGAGTGAAGAACTGTTTTTCATAAATTCAGTCATTCACCTTCCAAATATTTTAATCCTATTATGTTTTCTGTAGCCTATCTCAGCCAACTCTGGGTATACTCTGACAAGCTCACCAGTCAAACATGCAACTATTCACATCTAGGAACAATTTGGGATACCCAACAGGCCTAAAGTGCATGTCCTTGAAAAGTGGAAGGAAACCCGGAGTACCCAGAGGAAACCCACACAAGCATTGAGACAGAGCAAGTAATCGCCACAGTCTGTCCTCGCCAAGTTTGAGAGTTGATTTATGGACCTTCTCATTGTGTGGTGGACGTGCTAACCAGTACAACAACGTGCCGCCCTGAAACTCGTCTTGTTTCCCCCATACAGCTGCTCACGGAGGCTTGTTTATATCAGGAAACATTTTGACTTTGGTCATGTCGAAAATAGATGCGAGGATCCTCATAGACCATTAAACACTTTTACACTGAAGATTCCACTCTGCAATCCCATTAGAAACCATTAGGAACCATTACACAATCAATAGCAAATTGATTTTCTTTTCTCAAGGGTTGTGTTTGTCCAAGAATCACGTCCCCCATTTTCCCACATGCTTCGTGATTCTTCAAATGAACAGCTATCACACACACACACACACACACACACACACACACACACACACACACACACACACACACTAAACATGATTGCTAAATGAACTTTAGATTATAAAGAACAAAGAAAGCAGCAGGTTTTCAACTCCAGGTTTGAACACAAAGAACAACGAGTTGATTAGCATCAGCAGTCATCAGTCAGACTGTGAGCCGCGACTACATGCGTCTGTTCCCGTTCACCCAGATAAGGTTTGCATTGCCAGGATGGTCAGAGCACCACTTGATACGGCCAAGACAGCGAGAGTGTAAAATCCACCGGCACAACGTCACATCATTGTTATACACGCTGCATCCTTCCATGAATGGGTGTTTTGTTATTGAGCCAAATGAAAGTCAGCAATGATTCTTTTACATGAACCTCTCACCATAGAAAGTGAGAGACATGGGCGGCCTTTGATAACCGAGTTAGTGCACCGGGGGGACAGTGGCAACCTGTTTATTATGAATATAATGAATAGTTTAATGTTGTTAAATAAATGTTCATAAAAATTAATTAATAAGCACAGTAACCTCACCACAAGAAGGACCCATGCTCGGGCTCGGGCCATGTCTAAGCGAAGTTTGCATGTTCTCCCCGTGCTCACGAGGATTTCCTCCAGGTACTCCAGTTTCCTTCCACAGCCCAAAAACATGGAAAGTGGGTTAAGTGGCTGTTCGAAATGACCCTAGGTGTAAGTGTGAATCATTGTGTGAGTGTCAGCCCTGCGATGGCCTGGCAAGTTGTCCAGGGAGTACATTGCCTTCGGCCAGAGTCAGCTGAGTTCGGCGCCAGCCTCTCCACAACCCTAATTAGGATTTATTGGCTTACAAAATGAATGAATGAATAAAATGTTTGTTTCTGACATGTTTTTCGGAGGCAGCAATGATAAAAAAAAGCTGCAGGGTATTTTCCCACTTGAACGAATATTGTTCGTATTATTACTTTTACTCGAAAAGACACACAGGCAGGATGAACAAAGGTTGAAATTTGCTAACTTTTCCAAATAACCCGTTCGACCAGCAGGAAAACCAGGTTTTAGAAAAACATTCAATAGGTCGCAGACTTCCTGTGGAGGAAGCTGACCTTTTGTCGAGGTCGCATACTTTATGTGAAACTAGAAGACTTCCTGTAGAAGTCACAGACTTCATATAGAGGTCGCGGGCATCCTATGGAGGTAGCAGACTTCCTGCGGAAGAGGCAGACTTCCTGAAGAGGTAACAGCATTCCTGTGGGAGTAGCGTACTTAATGGGGCAGTGGCAGACTTCCTGTGGAGGAAGCAGACTTCCTGTAGAGGTAACAGATTTCCTGTGAAAGCAGCAAATTATGTATTTTTTGAAAAGACCAAACTTCGTGTGAGTCACAGATTTCTTTACGACATGCTTCAGCAATCTGTTCCAGAGAAACGGAGACATCCTTCATATTTCAAGTAGTGTACCTTCAAGAAGAGGTTTAAGGAGATGAAGGAGTCCATCGTTCCACACGTCAAGCAGCCAGAGCAGTCACACAATACACGGCTGACGACAGCCAGGAGATGTCTGGACGAAGAAGTGCACATCACATTGGGTTCCATCTAAGGCAATCTTTCTGTGCTATCGAGCTCCGAGAGCATGAAGGTCCATGTCTCTCAAAAAGTTCCACCCTGCTCTAACAACCTCAATTATTCGACAGGCTGTGGAGTGGAGCTGGTGATCTGAATCGTGTAGTCAAGTGTGTGAAACCAAAGGCCATCATGTCTTAGGGACGGCAGAGCGCTTGATAATGTTGTACGTTATTCCGGACGTTGACGGACAGCTTTTTCACTTAATTCCACACTGCAGGGTGAAAGGAAAAGCCTTTTGAAGTCTCTTTGAAGTTCAGCCAGCATCTATCTCAGTCACTGTCTTCCCCCACGCCCGCTCACTCTCTCTGCTAAGCATGCTGTCGGCAGGAGCCGCAGTGACCGGTGCTGGGAAATCAAGTGCATTATTAAGCGTAATGAATGCCAATGCATCACTATTGCCGTACACATCAAGTGCCAATTACAGTGACAAGCCGAGTTTCCTCGATTTCCCCTCGCCTTGCTCTCTGTTCTCTTCCTCCCACTCTTCTTCCTTCCATGTCTCGGCCTGCCTGACACATGGTGGCAGCTAAGGGACGTGACGAGCAAGTCTAGTGTGCCCAGAGCTTTGCGATGCTGAAAACAAGTGCAGGAAACCCCACCCCCTCACCTCCCTTGACTTCCCAGTATCCGGGCATTATTGATGAAGCGCCAGACGCCTCAGATACAAAAATGTGGAAACAGTAACCTCACCTTTTTCCCAGCTGTAATTACACTTTGCGCATTTTTTTTTTTTTTTAGCTCGTCGAGTTAATGCAACAGAATGACTGATGGAGATTTGATGGTGTGTTGTGGCTGGAGGCAATCGTGCCAATACAATGCTGATTTTTGATGAACTGGCTCTCCAGAAATGGTGTTTGGATAGCGGGAACAAGACGGGGGGCGACTGAAGAGGTGGTCTTTCATCAACCTGCTCCAATATGCTCGATTCTCGGCACAGCTGAAAATCAATATGGACTCTACTTTCGCCCGATAACGACTACCGCGCTTACTTATGCAGTCAAAGTTCTGAATCCGTCCTCGTTATTTCCCGCGGCCTCAATACTCACGCACGATCCCATTACTGACAGCTTCTTGATCCATCATTTAGATAAATCTGCCTCAAACACTTGGAAATCCCCACTCTCCGTTTTATATACAATGCACCTTCCCGCCCCTTCTGTTTCATTTCACTCCTTTTATGAACTGACTTCATAAAGTTGGCCCTCAAGAAATATTTGTGGTTTTCTGGTTTGGAAAATGTAAACATGGTGCGAACCTTCCTCCCTGAACTGGCTCATCATTCTCTTGGGTAGGAAACCTTACGAATAACAAGTGAATCAATACGTGTAATTACTATTAGTGTTTGGAAGGAACAGTCAGGAGATCAGAGGCCTGATCAGTTATAACCACCCGCTGTTTCCATACGCAGTACTTTTTATGCAGTTATTCATGTCATTCCCCCCAAGGGGCAGTGGTGGTCTAGTGGTATAGGGTGCTGGATCGCTGATCCAAAGGTTGGGGGTTCGAGTCCCACTCTCCACAAGGTTATCACTGTCCCCCCCAGTGTGGCTAACTGGGTCATCAAAGGTGGGCCATGTCTCTCACTGTCTGTGGTGAAAGGTTCATGTAAAAGAACCATTGCTGACTTTCGTAAAGAGTAGCTGCAAAGTCGTCAGCGTGTTTCTGTCCCTTGCTAAAAAGGGTTGTGTCCGGAAGGGCATCCGACGTAAAAAAACTCCGCCGAATCAAATGATTTGCTGTGGTAACTCCTGAGTAAAAGGGAAAAAGCTGAAAGGAGGACAGACAGACATTCATGTCATCTTCCCTTGGTTCTCCCACTTGGGACAAATTCTCTTTTCTCTCTAAAGACATGTTTCCCACCCCATTCGGGTGATTACGCCCGATAATGTCCATGAGTCTATGAATTTTTAATCTTGGGAGACAGGACTGTCAGTGAGGAATCCACCCGTTGAGGACAATCGTCCCATTTTTGAAACCTGCTTCAAAATGTTAGACAATTACACACAATCTACCAATCAGTGACTGTCCGTGATTGTACCACTGACAGTCTGAGGCGTTGTGGTCGATCACAGACAGCCGCAGATAGTTGAACATTTAGTTCCAGACAGTCTCAGACCTAGTTGCCGACCATCTGAAATGTTGATTCGAGCACTGTTTCATTTGAGTCATTCAGGACATCATGGGTTCATCACAGAGTGGCTGGTCAGAGACAGCTTGGAAAACTACGGGCAGTTGCCAAAGAATCACCCGAATGAGAGCCGGGCCTTCACAAACAACCTGCGACTTTTTTGGTCACAAAAATATAGTGGAGTTGTTACGGAGGGACTGACGGAGGGTTGGGTGGGGTGGAGCTGAAAGCCGTGTAGTTTTGTGTCTGTCACAGGGGAAATGGATCAGGTGAATTTATATGATGTTTATGAAAAAAGTGGGACATTTGTTGCAAGACAAAAAAAAAAAAAAATCCTTATATGATATTACTGTGATACTCAGACAGACCATCAACATTGTCTCTTTTTTTTCAATTACACCAGAGAAACACCTGTTGTGTTTCATTTGTGAGTGACTTTAATGAATAACCTGAAGAATGCTCCAACAAAAGCACCATACATGTTGATATGTACTTTCTGCCGAATATTTTATTAGGCAAAGGCTGTAGCCTCAGTGGTGTCCATCGGTGGAATTGAAGACTACTGAAAGAACATCTTCATATCTTCAGCTTCTGAAGATATCTGCTCACCTGTTGCTGCTTTTCATTCACCAAACCTTACTGAATCCAACTTAGCCTATGTCAGCCAACACTGGGAAAATTCAGGAATTTGCTGAACAGCTTGCCGGTCCACTGCCAGGCCAACACACACACAGACACACACACACAAAACCATTGACACTGGCAATTTGGAATGAGTGATTAGCCTAATGGTCCTGTCTTTGGCCTGTGGGAGGAAACCAGAATACCCAGAGGGAGCCAACACAAGTCCATGGAGAACATGAAAACTTCACACAGAAACACCTGAGCTCAGGACTCAACCCAGGACCTTCTTGCTGTTTGGAGAAGATACTAATCACTACACCACAGTGCCACCCTGTTTGTTAACCAGAACACTGAATATTCTGGGTGTAGGAATAAAATTATTGGTTCAGATTTAAATCCGCTATTAAATATCAGCTTAAGTTTGAAGCCCGGAATCGGAAAATGAAATCATAATAATAAAAAAGAAAAAGAAAGAGGACATACGGTTAATATTGTCTTGACTCGACCGGTGAGATAAAGCAACCCACACATCAGCACGTGACGAGACACCAGGATCATTACATATCCAAGAACAGAGAATCAATCAGCCATGATGGCCATTCTTATAGCATGATGGCGGCATGTTGGTGCTGTGAGAGGAGCGTTTACAGTAGACATCATGGCACAAGAGAGCTTTGCATTGACACGCCTCGAGATAAACGGCTCGATTAAAGATTGTTATTGGAAAAGAAAATGACCTGAGTGCTTTCAGTCCCCTTGATTTTCACTTAAGCTCAAACTAAAGTCAAGAAGAAACAAGGGAAGAAAGGATGACATGGAAGGTGGGTGGAGATGATGAAGCAGGAAGTCAAGGTCAGTAGTCTCTGCATGGGCGATGGCATGCAACACTAGAATAGTTAACACTCTCAGCTGCTCCGTTTTGTATCCACGTTTGCGTCAGAAGGCAAAATAAGGAATTTGGGCAGTTTTTGGTCAGTCCATATTTTCACATTATTGCATCACCCCCCCCCCCCCACACACACACACACACACACACCCCCGCCATCCCGGAACTTCATGCTCGCTGCTTACTAAGCTGACAAGCAAACACTGGTATCTAACACAAGCCTGAACTGAAACCACATAATGAGGTCCGAGTTTTTCCTCCCCCTCCAGACGGCAGAAGCTCCAGTCCCACGAGCCTAACATGACAGTTTTCCCCCTCACAGCTTAGATGGAGCTCTCTAGCTCTACTGGACGCACAGCTGTGGTGCTGGAGTCTTTGAAGGCTTGCTGCTGTTTTTGCTGACCAAGTCCCAATTAAGAGGTTCCACCTGTTCTCAGTGGGTTCGGCTGCCCATCTGTCTTCACTTGGCCTCGATTGGGATTGTGGGAAGATGTCCTCCAGAAGAAGCCATGGCTCAGTGCACCCGTCTGAGCCTCCAAATGCTCATTTTTACTTACTGACAGCTCTTGGCCTAATTTGGAACAAGTTGGCAAATGTCACCCTCTGCTAAACATGTTCGTGTATTGTCCCAAATTTAATGAATTTGCATTGTTCTCCAAAGACCTGGGTTTGGATGAAATAGTAGCTAATTATGGCGACCATAGTCCAATGTATTAAGCAAATCAATAAACATCAGGCAAGTACATCGAAAATCGCCATACTTCTCACAACCCGCACAAGCAGCCGGGACAAATGGGTTCCTGAAGTCATTGTGTATGTTTAAAGGCAATGTATCTTACTGCGTAAAGGATCATAATGTCCACCGTGCGGCTGTGCACTCTCGGAGATTAGTTGTGGTTATAAAAACTCTCAACCGCCAAAGAAGTAATGAGGAAAATATGTTACGCTACAATGACTATCACGCTTGAAGTAGCACTATTGTTGAAGCTGATTGCTTTTAAAGTTACATTTAGTTTAGATGAGATTTCTGTTGATCTGTAGCAACAGTTTCTTCATTCTATAACAAAAACAAAAAACAAAAACAACCAATTATCACATCTACGCGAGCAAGGATTCAACTTGGCACACTTTTAGTTTTACTTCTTCTGATGCAGTTTGTGTTTTTTTCTTTGTTTGTTTGTTTGTTTGTTTGTTTGTTTGTTTTTATCTGACGAAAATACAGCAATGTGTCCAACAACAAATACGTGCAATGTATATAATTAGCAACTAAAATCCACCTGCACACAGTAACCCCGTGGGGCAAACAATCACGTCCAAATAAATCCCCGTCACCTAGCACAACATGCACACAACAGGTCCTTGTAGAGAATTGCAGACGTCCTGAGTTACAGTCACATGTCAATTTCATCATCTTTTTGGATCACATGGTGGTCGGCACAGTTTTCTTACAATCCTATAACTGCTCTCAAATCACTTTCATATGAACTTCGCATTCAATCATCTACAGACTTGATCTACGCTCCACACAGAAGATATGCGCAACTCCGACTACACAGCTTTCACATCAACTTACACCCAAAACCTCCATCTAAACCCACACGCAGACATACACCCAAACCGACTCCTGAACCCAAAACCCAACCCACACATAAACCTGCACTCAATTCTACACCCAAACCCATACCTAATCCCTCACCCAAACCCACACTCATTCCTACACCCAAACCCGTATCTAAACCCACCCTTAATCATACACCCAAATCTATACTCAAAAAAACCTCACACCAAAACTTACATGCAAACCCCCACCCAAACGTACACCAACCCTGACTCAAACCCACACCCAAACTTACACACAAATCCACACTCAACCCCACACCAAAACCCTAATCAAAAACCTCACCCAAACCTAAATGCAAACCCTCACTAAAACCTGCACCCAAACATACACACAAATCCACACCCAAACCTTAGCCTACACCCAAACCTAAACCAAAACCTTCAACCAAACCTTCACCCAATTTCACCAAATCACAGGCATCAGTGAGCTCATTCGTAGGAGAATCGGACAGTGGTTTCCCTCCGAATGTGTTAGACCCGTGCCGCAGTTTGAAAAGAGGCGGGTGGCTAGCATTGCCTGCCATGAAGGGGACGTGTGTATTCTTTTGCCCCCTCCTGGTTGGTAGTGTCCTTATGACAGGGAAGGTAATACCTGATGGGTGGGAATTGGATACAACTAAATGGGATGGTGGATATAAATAAATTAATAAATTAAAACATATTTTAACAAATTCTAACATAATCTCCATGCTAATGTGCATCAGTAACAAGTGAACACGGCTGGCAGTATTACGCGGTGTCAGTGGTCAGGTCTGTATGCTTGAGGCATGTCGCATTAGCATAAACAGTGATCATGGAAACACAGCACAAACATACAGACCTGCACAAAACCGAGTGTAAAATAAATACGAGGAGCAGATACACCTCAATCGCCACCAGTTTAGAGTTTAATCCCTGCTGGTATGACCGGGTTACCGACACCAGATAACACGGATAGCTGTGTTTACGTGTTACTGATACACATTAGCATGGAGAGAGAATATTACTGGAGATAATTCTGCAATGCGATACCAGAATTTCGGACCTCGGTGTTGTCCATAGTTTGAGCATTAACGGATCCTATACTAGTGGGGCGGTACCTCTGAATGTTTACCTTAATAGTTGTAAAGAAACTGAAGCAGTAAATGGCTCAGCGTCTGTTCGGTGCACATTATCGATTAGCGCACAATGGATTTTCTGATCTTTCTGAAGGTCTCTGGTGGAAAGGTTTTGTTTATTTCCAAAATAACAGGTGAGGTTTAAGTGCTGCATTTTATTTACACCAGTGCTTTATGGATCGATCCCTGGATTCGACCCTGGTTTTGCATGTTCTCCCCGTGGGTTTTCATTTCCTGTTCAGGTTTCCTCTCACCCTCCAAAGACTTGCACTTTCGTCTAACTTCTTCTTTTCCTTTCGTTTATTTTCCCTTTTTTTCCATGGGTCGCCACAACGAACCATCCGATTTGCATGTTTGATTTTTCATAGGTTCTTTTATTGAAATGCTCGTCCTGACACAACCCTTTTTTACTTTTTTAGTCTAAATGGTTGTTCCAAATTGTGAGGCGCTCCACCAAATGTAGGTACTTGTCGCAAGTGACTTTTTGTGCTTGTGAGACAAAGCGCGGCTTATCCGGATTTCCGATCTTTCAAGTGAGCAAGTGCGCATTGAATACTTATTTAGTACTCAACCTTCACTCATTCGGTGGAGCGTGTCACAATTGTCCCTAGGTGTGAGCGTGGATGTGAATGGTTTTGTGTGTTCTGGCCATGTGATGCACTGGTGAGCTGTTCAGGGTGTATCCAGCCTTTGTGACAATAATAGGATTTAATAGTTTAGTAAATGAAGGAATGAAAGAAAGGCTTTGATCTGGAGACAAACTAGACTTTTTTTTTTGCTTATGTCTGACCGTTCACAGCCGTGACCCTCGAGTGAAACCAAAAGCCAGAACTCAATACAAGAACCCTCCCTCAGGACTGCTTCTGTTACAGATGAGAGAGATGTTCTACACCTCTCTGGCCAATCCTCCACATATGAGAGCACAGAGTAAGTGGGTTAGGGCACAAGGTTAACTTTATATAGTAAAACCAGCTTGTGTGGGGGGAAAAAAACCCCAAAAAACAACAACAAAAAAAAAACAAACACTTTTTGTACATTTCACTTCCTCAGAGTGCCAAAACACAAAAATTACTCTTCAAACTCTTGCTAGCATCCACTCAGACCACATGGTCTCAACACCGCTGAACTTTTCTGGAGTCGGCTTCAAGTCTCGGAGTCGAGACAGAGGAAAAAGCTTTCAATCTCAAATGATCTCTGGATAATCTTTGGTGTTGCTGATCTTGTTTGTCTCTCTCAGCTCAGAGGAAATGCTTTGTAGATTGAGGTCATAATTAAACCCGAGGAAAACAACGTGACGAGCACTCTTACCTCGATCTTTTCACCGAGTCGCACAAGGCTGTAAGAGCCATTAAACCTTCACCACATTGCTTAAAAAAGAACAGAAGAGGTGGGTGGTGAGGTGGTTTCCGATCTATTTCTATTCATCCATACTTTTGGACGAAAGCAGCCTCCTGACCTTGTCGAGGACGATCCATTTCTCCTTACTGAGTGCCTTTGAGCGTGAGCACAAACACAGGCATCATTTGATGTTTTTCCCCTGCAGTGCTGCCGAGGTTTGTCAGTGTGGCCAATGCAGTGTCAGCATCATGTGTTCGAAATGAGCCTGAACAACTAGACGGGCCACGGAGCGGTGGTCAGCTCTGGTAATTACATTCTTCAGCGAGCATTGGAAATCTGGCTCCTTCACCACTCCGGCCTGCGGATAAGCGAGGCCGCTCTGACGGATGTTTGAGCGATGGCGGTTGGATCGCTACAGCTTGATGTGATGTGAAAATGGGCATTTGTTACATTCTGCTCCTCAGCCACCACGGCTGGCAATCTTTCCTCTGCTTCTTCATTTAAAATCCTGATGCAGTTTTACTCCAGTGCCTCGAACACAAAAAATGAACACATTTAGGCAAACAGCTTCACGGATGGCTGAGTTTCGATTAAATTTTATCTAACATCAACGTTGCTCCTGAAAATATAAAACTTCTGCTGCCCATTGCGCTTCAGCATCCGATGGATATTGAATAAATGCACCACAATAAATAAATAAATTTAAAAATTGAAACGTGAACACCACATGTTCCGGTCTGAAGAAACTCTATACCATTAATGAGTTCCACAGAATCATCATGCTGTGCATGTCACAGGCCCACAGATCTATGAGCTGAATAGTTAAATCATGGGGTGTCATTACTGGGTTAACTGATTATATTACCAGGATAAAGAACCGAGGAACCCCACTGGGTTAGGGGACAGTGTTCCTCCCAGGGCTGGGCACCGTTACTGATCTCATGATTCGATTCAATATCGCGATGTGCTGCATCCCCAGATTTCTATAGAACTGCACATGGCTTCTTTTTCATCAGTGAATAGAAACAGTCGGATAAATATTTATCCTTCATGACGGCTTTGCAGCTGCTCTTGTCGAAAGTCAGCAATGTTTTTTTTTTTTTACATGAACCTCTCACCATAGACAGTGAGAGACACGGCTGGCCTTCGATAACCCAGTTACTGCACTGCGGGGACAGTGACAACCCGTGGAGAGTGGGGCTTGAACCCCAAACCTTAGGATCAGTGATCCAGCACCTTTACCACCAGGCTAGCTCTGCCCCTGATAAATGTTTACTCTCTTTAATTATTTAGTAAATTGTTTTTGAATCCCGTTTTGTTGGTCCATCATGCTGCAGTAATGGGAAGAAAAACTTCAGAACTTTATTGCCCAGACAGCTATACAGTGGTACCTCACTTTACGAAATTAATCCGTTCCAGTGCCTTTTTCGTAACCTGCATTTTTCATAAGTTGAACCACATTTTACATGTAAAACGCGTGATTTGTTCCAAGGCTCCCAATACGACCCCATAAACCCTTTAAAAATGATAAAAGTACACAATTTTTTGATGAAATATGTGTTAAAAGTAAACAAAAATTATTTCCCTTTTTTAAATCTCTCGAACCACCCATGCGACGCTTTAAAGTGCAGGGGTTGCTGGTCTGAAGAACTCCCACCCCACCCCACCCCACTCACGAGATCCTTAAATATGGCAGTTGTTTTTTCCGAAATAATCACCTCCGTCACTGTATCTCCGCTTTTAATTCCTCCTTCTGCTTCAATATCATCCCGATTGTAGAGGGGTTTCGGCCGTACTCCTTTACGATTTCACTCAACCGAATCCCACTTTCATATTTTTAAAAATCTCCCGTTTTACTTTTATTGATAACGGAGCCCGCTTCTTCTTTTCAGTGTCATCGGGAATCACTTTCTTGCTGCTCATGATTAATAACGAAAAAAAAAAAACAAACCCTGCAATAAGCACACTCAAAAAACTCACGAAACTCACGAACCAACAGTACAACTGTCCTTCACGCGTGTGTCGAACAATTGGTCAAAGGCACACGGAAAGCATTGTGGGTACAGTACTGTATTATGGAGATTCAGCTCCCTCCTAGCCAATAGGAGGCCAGTGGGGCCGGGTGTTGGGAGACAATCAATGGGAAAGCCACTCACGCATTGTTTGAATGTTTGAATGGCACGATTGAATTTTTAAGATGGCACTTTCATAACGTGAACTTGTTTCGTAATCTGCATTTTTCATTTGGTGAGACTTTCGTAAAGTGAGGTACCACTGTACTTCATTATTTTGTGTCGCTACATCAATGCTGAATCTTCCATGTTTGCATCACAGTGTAACAGTTCAGGGAATCTGTTCCGCACTCCTAACAGTCTGAAACTGGTTACCGTACTGGTTTATGGAACTGTGGTACCCCAATTAATTTATAATATGGTGTTACCCCATTAAATTAAGATACTGGATTACCCTACTGGTTAAGGTAATTGTACTAACCTAGAGGTGTCAAATCCATTTTCATTGAGGGCCGATACACTAAATTTAAAGGTGATCGAGGGCCGAATAAATCACTCAATATCTGTTCTAAAAATCAACCGTGAAATCCATCGCAGAATGATGTATAGAAATTTGACCTCTTCTCCTCTTTACTTGCATTTTCTGACAAGGCTTCACAGCAATTAAGCAACCATGAGATCTTTTTTTGAGTCAGGAATGACTAGATTTTTACTTGAAAAAGGCTGCTGTTGCCACCTAGTGGAATGGATGCTGGATGGAAAGGATGATGAATTGGATTTCATGGTAATAGTCAATGCAAAAGATCCCCCAGTGCGGCTAACTGGGTTATCAAAGGCGGGCCATGTCTGTCACTGTCGATGGTGAGAGGCATGTAAAGGAACCATTGCTGACTTTCATAAAGAGTAGGCTGCAAAGTTGTCAGCGTGTTTCTGTCCCTTGCTAAAAGGGTTGTGACAGGAAGGGCATCCGACGTAAAAACCTCTGCCAAATCAAACGTGCGAATCAGATGATTCGCTGTGGCGACTCCCGAGAAAGGGAAAAAGCCGAAAGGAAGACAGACAGACAGTCAATGCAAAAGATGTAGGATAATCATAATCTTTGAAAACTCATTCAAACGGGTCACATAAAATGAGTTGGTGGGTCGGATTTGGCCCATGGACCTTGAGTTTGACACCTGTGTGGTAACCCATCATGTCATGGCATATTGTTACCCCATTAAATTAAGACACTGGGTCACCCTATTGGTTAAGGTAAGTGTGGTAACCCTTATAATTATAGTATGGGGTCCCCCCTCTAAATTAGGCTACTGAAGTACCCTGTTGGTTCGGGTAATTGTTACCATATTTGTTTATGGCATTGAGTTATACCACTGGAGTAAAACAGTGGGTTACTCTATTGGTTCAGGGGATTGTGTTATTCGGTTGAGCTGTGCATGTGGCACGTTGGACTATGGCATCGATTGACTAATTGTGTTCTAAAACCCCCCACTGCAGAAAGCTCTCAGTCCATCGCTGCCCAGTGGCAGAGTGTCTTAACTGCCAACTGCTCTAGATAAATGCAATTGTAAAAAATAGTAATAATAATAAAAAATGAGTTGTTCATACAGCAAAATGGTGGTGTAGTGAAGCTAAAACAAAAATGGCTGAGAACCTTTAGTGGTGACCTTCTCGGGCATGGGAATCCAGCTCATTTACCCAGGCTGAAACAAGAATCAGGGGCACTCAGGGGCACAAATTATAGAATTGAAGTTAGATGTCCCTGGAGGAGGGTTTACAGTGGAGAGAGAGGACGAGTTTGCATGATATTCAGCATCGCTACGTTCATTATAGCGTCTGATGTAACACACACTTCTGTGAATCTAATCCTTATGGAGTTCATTTTGCTCAGACCAGCATGTGCTGCATTCTCAGATTCTTGATCTTTTCCACAATAAAGACATATGCTTCTGAATAAATAAGTAATATTTCTCTGCTGTCTCTGCCAAGTAGAGTTATTCAGCAATACCGTTTCCATAACGCCCTGCAAATTGTGCTAAGTGTGCATCTTGGTAGCGCTTGGCCAATACTTGGGTGGAAGCTGTACCTCACAAATAAGGCTTTAAATTATTGCCTAGAGAGAGAAAATCTCAAGCATTGTCATAACAGGAAAGTAAATAAACCAAGCATGGTCATTTAATTGGTGGTTCCATGTCAGTCTGGCGCCAAATTATCAGGGCCTACTGCTCGTCTGGACACACATCAGGAACAGCAAGCGTCCACGGGTGTGTGTGTGTGTGTGTGTGTGTGTGTGTGTGTGTGTGTGTGTGTGTGTGTGTGTGTGTGTGTGTGTGTGTGAGTGTGTGTGTGTGAGTGTGTGTGTGTGGGTGTGTGTGTGTGTGTGTGTGTGTGTGTGAGGGGCGCTGTACAGGCAAATGTTGATGTGCTGATGTAAGATTCATGAGCCTGTTCCTTTTTTTACAGAGAAAAAAAATCTGTCTGTCAACAAAGCGTCCTGTCTATCCACTGTCACTCTGATCAACTGTTTGTGCCGTGCACATATTTCTTCATTATCATCTTCATCATCATCCTCTCGCTCTCAAGAAAAGCTTACTCATTGCAGACGTGCCTTGAGTTGTGAAGAGTGCCACCGAAGCTGGCCCGTCTCCAGGTCTTCCTTCGGCTGGGCGCCGACTCATTTGGAGATTTATCACGCAAATGGCACATATGGCTGTTTGTAGCGCCTTATTGGGTGCCATGTTTCTCTATTGAGTTCTCCCGTTCAATTCCCCGAGCTCTCCTCACATCCCAGAGCTCTCCGAGCTGAAACATGTCAGGCAATGTAATGCATTTTTCATTCTCTCACTCGCTACCCCTCTCATTCTTCCTCCACGACGCTCTCTTCTTACCCCCGAAGGCTTCAGCTAACAAAACAAAACAACCGGCTTGGATTTGGATTTTATATATAAACATGTATATACAGCACTGTATATAATCTGCATATTGTTTTACACTGGAGTGACGCAGGGGTGAGAACAGTATTTCAGAGCAGTGCATTAATTTATCCGCATGAGCTCGGGCCTACACGGCTATTCTTCCACCGCTGTCTTTCACCTAGCAGGAAATGAAAACTGTTTTTCTTCTGCAATCAAGAAAAGGCTCCGAACATAAATCCCCATTATGCAGATAATGCATACAAATTAGCTCTCCGCTTTCCCTTGCAGGGATCGTTTCTTTTCAGTGTCTGTTTTGTTGAGCCGAAGGTGCCCTCTGCTTTAATACGACGCAGCTCCGGTTAAAAGTCGCTCCTGCAAAGGGTGGAATCTTATTGACATGCACCTGCATTCCACTGTTGCAAAACATCATATAATAGTGCAGAAGAAATGCCGGCATGCCCTTTTTTCTCCTTCCATAACAAATCAGGTTCCCGGCTTCATTAGTTATTCATTGCTTTCGATGTCCAAGCAGCTGGTCAATCAGGGAGAATATGTCACGGATCAGTAAAGGCCCTGAAACGAGCCCTGGAGGACCGGAGGAAATGATAAATATAGCGTTTCTATTGCCCAGATTAGAGCCACTTCACTGAGCCGGCCGCAAATTATTCCGCCTCGTATTCATACCATATGAGGCGATCCGTTTTGTACATGTGGGGTGTCACATTCCGTTGGAACTTTTTGATGCGTATGGGAATACAGTGAGGCGGCTGAACCCGCCGCTCAGGACTTGACGAGAACACAACCTGGATTGTGATTATTGGAAGATTTCTATATCAGAGAGAGTGACTGAGCCTCGTATTGGTCTAGTGGACATTTCAAAAACCCATTTCATTTTTATCATCTGTCAGCACACTTATCAGAAAGGAACAGCACGGCCATATCGTGCAGCCTACACTTTGATCAGTTATTACAGCTTCTTCTGCATCCAAATAACAGTCGGAGAGCATCGGAGGAAGAATTGAAACCAGAGCAGCTGAGCTGGTTCCAGGCAGGTGCAGAAATCTGACAGAAGCTGAGCCTTTTCCTTTGCCTTATGGCCCCAAGCAATAAAAATTCATTAGGCTTGTCAGACTAGCTCCATCGTCACCCACATCCTCTCCGTGAGAGCCATGAATTGCAAAAGAGCATGAAAGTTCAATGATGTTGATATACTTCCATATGTATTTTCTCCCCGCGTTTGGAGTTAATGCAGTGTATAACAATGCCTCGGCGCTGCTTTCCCACTCACAGACATTTGCTATTACGTATTACGGTACAGGTGGAGGATACGGGGATGTTCTGCATGCGGTCTATTCAGGACACATCAATTCAATTTAATTACAGGATTTTCGTCGAGAGAAGCTGCGCAGCCGTCAGCGTGTTTCTGCCCTGCGACGGCCTGGCGAGCTGCCCAGCGTGTACTCTGCCCTCACCCAGACAGGATGTGGGTACTTTCTGTTTTTTGTTTGTTTTTGTTGGGTTTTTTTTGGCTGCATTGCGATGGCCTGGCGAGCTGTTCAGGGTGTACTTTTCCATCGTCCAGAGTCGGCTGAGATGGGCGGCAGCCTCCCCGTGACTCTAATTAGGATTAAGTGGTTCTGAAAACTCATGAATGAATGGATTTAATTACAGAATCAAACTCAAAGCCAGAATGCATGCTTCGGACAAAACATAACCTCAGCTCAGACAATATAAAGCTAAACCATCGACAAACACAAAACAGGTAACTGAGACACCATGACGCTGAGAGCAGAGAGGCGGTCTGCACTCTCAAGTCGGAGAAACGCAACTGATTAAAGCGATCGCTGATAGAGGACAGATTTCTTCAATGCTCCCCCATCCTGTTTTTATTGTCAAAAGATCAGCACGAGCTTCACAGCGGGTGCCAGAGAAGGCTGCGGAACTAATGACTTCTATTGTGATGTCACAAAATGAAATACCTCTCGCCGTTCAGTAATATCACCTGATTGGCAAATCTCGTATGGAAAATCACCTTCTTCTACATCATTCAGAATATCATCCTTTGTGTGGTAGAAAAAAAAAAAGGAAAAGTCATGGGTTCAAGTCCCGGATTCAGAAAGAGCATTTCTGTGTGGGATTGTCCCTGTGCTTGATGAGTTTTCTCCAGGCACTGCACTTTCTTCCCACAGTCCAAAGACATGCACGTTAAGCTAATTGTTTATTTCATGTTGCCCTCGAGAGGTGCGTGTGAATGGTGTAAATCTAATTTGCCCCTCCAGTGGAATGTTGACTTATTCGGGGTGTACCCCGTCTAAACAGTACCAAGAGTCAGCTGAGATGGGCTCCTGGTTCCCCAGAACCTAATACTATGAAGCAACTTGACAAATACCAGAATGGAAATTTTATGGATGAATATTTGCTATGCCATTTGACATATAATCTCAACTATTGTTTCATATAACAGATATTTAGTATACCATAATTTCAGGAATATTACCAGATGATACATTGAATATCGAATATGGAATATCCTTCCTGGTTTGGAATATTTCACACGGGAAAATATGGGAAAAATACCATTTGTCATTTGATATAACTCATATGGAATAATTCTTATAACCATTATATATACTGTATGTATATATATATATATATATATATATATATATATATATATATATATATATATATATATATATATATATACACACACACACACACACACACACACACACACACACACACACACACCCACACACACACACACACACACACACCCCTCCCTCCCTCCCTCCTTATCCTCTCACTTGCACGAGGCCAAGCAGAGCTGGCAAGAAAAACACAAATGGACAGACATGGATAAACTTCAACCTGCAGACCAGCTGATCGCCAAAAGTTGGAACGCACTTCCTGTCACATAAACATTGCAGCATGTGAGTCGTGCCGTATTGACCATTGGCTCCACATGCGCATGCGAGCAGTCCTTCTCACACCTGAAAAGCATCAAGACCAACCTGTGGTCACGTGTAACAGATGGAAGCCTAAATGCCTGCATGAAGCTGAACCTCAGCACGTATCAACCAGACTATAAAGCCATCTATATATATATATATATATATATCTTCTTCTTTTCCTTTCGGCTTTTTCCCTTTCTCGGGAGTCGCCACAGCGAATCATCTGATTCGCACATTTGATTTGGCAGAGGTTTTAATGTCGGATGCCCTTCCTGTCACAACCCTTTAACAAGGGACAGAAACACGCTGACGGCTTTGCAACCTACTCTTTTTTACGAAAGTCAGCAATGGTTCTTTTACATGAACCTCTCACCATAGACAGTGGGAGACATGGCCTGCCTTTGATAACCCAGTTAGCCGCACTGGGGGACAGTGACAACCCTGTGGGGACTCAAACCCCCAACCTTAGAATCAGCGATCCTGTGCCCTATCCACTACTAGACCACCACTGCCCCTATATATATATATATATATATATATATATATATATATATATATATATATATATATATATATATATATATATATATATATATATATGTGTGTGTGTGTGTGTACATGGCTCTCAGAGGATTAGATTTTAAAATACGTGTTTATTTTTGGCTCTCTTAGTCATAAAGGTTCCCGACCCCTGGTCTATGGTGTGAGGTTCATGTAAAAAGAACCGTTACTAATTTTCAACAAGAAGAGCTGCATCACCATCAGCATGTTTCTGCCCTGCACTGGCCTGGCGAGCCGTCCAGGGCGTAGTCTGCTCTTGCCCAGAGTCAGCTGGGATGGGCGCCAGCCTCCCCGCAACCCTAGTCAGGATGAAACGGTTGGAATATCCCATTTCATTTGATGTTCTCTATACGTGATGTCACAGTTGAACTTCATTATTTTTACATATTTACATTTTTGATATCCCATACTGAGCATAAATCTTTGTCCTTTGCTATACTATATACTATATGTAAGATCAACAATTTATGGTTTCGTAAATACTGGGTTTGTTTGTTGTTTTACTTGACTGTACACATATCTATGATGTAGGTCTATTTCTTGTGACTACAAATACATAGTAAGTATTTGAATACAAAGACATATTTTAAGAGTATATTATAATATATAATCTCATCATCAGTCATCTTCTGTAACCGCTTAATCCTAATTAGGGTCACAGGGAGGCTGGCGCTCATCCCACCCGACTCTGCCCTCACCCGGAGTCGGGTGGGCTGGCGCTCATCCCACCCGACTCCGGGCGAGGGCAGAGTACACCCTGAACAGGTCACCAGGCCATCGCAGGGCAGAACCATCCTGGCAGCAATGCAGCTCCTCTTGTTGAAAGTCAGCAATGGTTCTTTTACATGAACCTCTTCCAGAGACAGTGAGAGACATGGTCGGCCTTTGATAAACCAGTTAGTACACTGAGGGGACAGTGACATCCTTGTGGAGAGTGGGGCTTGAACCCCCATCCTTAAGATCAATGATCCAGCACCTTTACCAGCAGGCCACCACTGTCCCTAATGTAGATAATATATTTGTTTATGATTGCTGACACACTCAGGGTGGGAGCTCAACGGACTTAAGGGTTTTATTGAATGAAGCAGGAAGGGAAATAAAGCCAATATACAGGCAAAGTGGCAGGTCAATAACAGAAAGGTTAATTAGGCTAAATTGGACTGGTCCAGGTCGGGCTAGACAGGACAGGCTTTAATAATAAATAAATACACAGGGCTAGAAAAGTCATGTACACAGAAGCCTCACTAATGTCCATCAATCACAATGACCCCGATCAACTGTGCACAACACGGCTGGAGTTCACGTGCACAGCATTTTCAACACTTTGAACAATTTTAAATACATTTAAATAATGTGGCTTTACATGTTCAAATATTCAGCTTTATGTTTCAACAAATGTTTACTTCATATTAAACATGTCCGATTCTAGCGAGAAATATTTTCTTCTCACAAAGCTTATATCATTTATAATTTTTTTAGTCACAGTCTTCATTCATTAATTTTGCAAACTGTTTAAAAGGAAACGAAACCCAAACCTAATAAACGTTTGCATGCATCGTTTACGTTTGTCTCTCTGAAACTGTTCCATTACATCAGCCTTTTCTCTGGAGAAAACGGCCAATTACTCCTCCCACAGGGGGCGTCACACTTGATGTAGTCAGTCCCAGGTTTGTGCTTGCTGTGAGGCGGACTTGCTCACCCTGAGTTGACACTTGGGCCACAAGAACCGCAAACTCTGCAATTTGATAGAATTTGAGATAAGTGTGTGGGGGTGGGGTCGAATCCCTATGATCATCAGGGAACTTGGTGGATGTGCGATGAGCAAACTTATTGTGGGAAAATGATTGACTGTCAGTTTTTTTTTTGTTTGTTTTTTTTTTAGGATTACAATTCTATCAGATAGAAAGTGTGAATTTATGGTGAATTTAAGCACAATCGAGCTTAACGGACCTCAACAGACCTCACTGCCCCATATTCCAGGTTATTGATGAACTTGGAAACAAAATTCATTTAAGTTTCATCTCGTGGATACACCCGCCTCCTTTTTATAGCCCAATCGTGCTCCACTCGTATTCATAAATTGTAAAGTATTGCGCCTTTTTAAATTGCGCCGATGGCGACATCATGCTCCAGTGTAAACACCAAGTGCCAATCACACTGCTGTACCGAAACATAACACAACAGCATCTCCGATGTGCTGACGAGAGCTATTACGCACACATGTAATCGTAATATGAACATTCAATCACGAATAAATTAACACCCAGCAGCTGCATTCACATTTTAATGCCCCAAACTTGAAATGTACATTTGTTTAATGCATCAGCATCAATCAGTATCTTCGCAACAGTCAGGCCGCGCGCAGGTCTTGCTAGCATCTTGATTACGAACCTGAGTTCCTCTGCTCATTTACAAGCTGCAGTTTGACTTATGATTTTCATTAAAAGATAAGCGAGAGCCAGCACTTTACTTTACAATGGCATCATACCGGCGTCAAGTTTTTCGTTTTTCACCGGCCTCTTCACAAGCTTTGATGTACGTCGATTCCTCCGAAAGCGCAAGTGTTCAATCGAGAAACGCACCTTTATTATTAGCCGTGTACGAGTTCTCTTGGACACCGCGCTTTAAAATCTGCATGTTTCTAGCTCAAGCTTTGTCCAGTTGTCTCATCTGCATAATGCCAGAATTATTAGCTGCCAGTTATCAGTGTCCTTAGTGCCAGGCTATCAGGTTTTAGCATGCACTGGCGTGACGGTGTTATAGCACATTCACTTTTGCGGCGAGGGTGTCTCGCAGATCGACCCATAGCTCTTTATGTAATACGGTTCCTGGACATAAAAACCGGTGCTAAAGAGAGGACTCTTTCCCCACTTTCCTGAGTGCAGCTGATGAAATACGGGGACTGTAAGTCAGGAGGGACGCAGGCCAAGCTAAATCTACTTGTTTGGAGTGAAGGCGAGGTGCTGTTTTAGCTCGGGGGCTGCTACGCTGCAAGCTCTCGCAGGAGCGTGATGAAAATACATAAATAAAACACAAACAGCGTGGTGCTAGCTGGCAGCGATCTCTCCTCTGACTTATGAGCTCAGGACACAGAAAAGAAATGAGACGCCTCCATTAAAACCAGAGGGGGAAAAAAAAAAAGGAGCGCGGTATTAAACCTCATGCATTCGCCGCCTCTGATTATATCATAATTGCATGTCTGGGGTCTCAATGAATTATTTAATGCATGATGGGTTCAATTATTTTGTCCAAGTCCTTGTCTGAAGAAGCTTAATTGGAAATTACACACTTTGGAACACGTTGTGAATAATTTACAGAGACAATGTTGTTTCTCAATTTGTCATTAAATTTTCATATCAATAAAACGGGAACACAGTCAGCGAGGCAATCCGTTGCAGTATAAAGAAGATCTGAGCAAATCTGAGTTAGAACAGAAGGACTGGCAATCAATTAAACGCCTACCACCCTCAACCCCACCCCCGAAAAAAATAACAAAAAAAAACCAAACAAAAAAAAACAATCACTGAGACATTAAGTCATTTTAACTGCTCGTCAGAATGCAGTCTTGTATCCTGTGAACGAATTAAGTGGCGTAAATCAAATTAGCTAAATGAGGCTACGCGGAAGCCCGATCGAGATCTGCGCAAACCAACTTTACGCTCCGCTCCAAAAACCGCCCATCTAATGCTGGTGTCAATAAGTCAATCGCATAAAACCGCAATCTTGTTAGCAGGTCCGTGTGGGGAAGAGCCGCGTGCGTAAATCGACATGAGCCACCATCTTATTACGGGAGAAGGAAAAGAGGTCGTTTCTTAGGAATTGGAGTTCTATCCATCATCGGAAATCTCTCAACGACTTATCAAGGGTGCACGTGTAGAGCTGCTTCCCGTTTCATTTGTGTCACGTCTTATTTCAATAAACTGAGAGCAAAATTGAGAACGCACAATAAATTATAAGCTACAGGCACAGCCATTAAAATTCCACTTTTTCTTTTTTTTTTTTCCGTGAAATGAAATCAAATCGGATAAGTTAAATGGTGAAATCCTCCGCATGACTGATGAGGTTATAAACGTTATTGAGACGCCGCTGCTGAATGTGACGCTTGCTTAACTATCAGCCACTTAATGGCCTTCCAGCATGCCTGGCTTCTAATGAATCTATCAAGCAGGCCAATGGACCGCGAATAATTATGATATGCTAATCAACAAACGAAAACGCTAAAGACTTCTCCGTCTTATCAGCACGGATATTCTCTGGTGCACTTCAATAAAAAGCCCGACTCCTTTTCTGAATATTGATTAATAGGCGTAATTATTACTTCAAAGCCAAGGCATGTCCAGATCAGTGCAGAAATACAAACGCTGATGTGATGTGATGGCTCTGACAAGCCTCGTGCATCTTCGCGAATGAAATGGAGTCGGGCTCTGACAGCTGGACTGACGTTCGGACGGATCGGCGTGAAGAATCGCTTAAGCGTTCAGGTGTTCATGAAATGCTATTCATCTTGCTCAGACACAGCTGCATGACGACGTGTGGAAATCAGACCACAGTGCACAGACACCACGTGTCTGGCTGCGAGCTTCAGCGTCTCTGACCCGTCGTTTTAAGGGGTAGTGCGACGAATTGTTATCCAAATTTAGACGCCAAAATCCCCCCAAAATTTCAATATGCCACTTTAACAGATGCACCTAAGCATGTGGGCTATGAAGAACTCTTACAGAATCCCATCATCAGAAATAATTACAGCATTAAAGACAGATACGGATCCATGCGATGCATACAGAATGGACCGGTACCAGCAGCAATCATGGGCTGCTGTAGCCAACCGATTGGACTAGACTGCGCAAACAGACATAACTTTTTAAAGAGAGGGTATGTGAGTTTGAAAGAAGTTATAAACATTCAATGCTTATGGTGTTTGGAACAAACTGGTATTACAGATCCACTGGGATTTGATTGGGCGTGAACTGGACCAAAGTAAACAACCGCAGTCCGTGCGAGATCGGACAATGGCGTACAAGCGGATGCTGCTGAGAAAAAGAATTCTTTACCGCATACATTATCACGACTTCCTGAATTGTTGACATGGTGGTGCCTTGCTGCCTCTGAACTGCCCCCTAGTGTTTTGCTGAGCATCAACAACAGCATACATGTGTGTCTGTCTGAAACGTCTTTATGAGAATGGCTTCACTGATGGAACACGTGTCTTGTGAGTTTCGAGTGTCGGTACAACCCCCCCCCCCCCCCCAAGTTGTTGTGTATTTAATAAACTGTTCAAATTTTACAAACAACCTTTGTTATTCTGTTGCTGCTGGTCCATGACATATGTACAAAAATTATGTGCTTTCCAAAAATCTTTGTTTAGTTGGACACCATGGATGTCACAAACATTTCCAAGCAGAATAAAGCCAGCACAGTTGAGGCCATAAAACTGATTTTGTTTTATTTGCCAATTAATTCATTGGTTAACAAAGTGTCCCAATCTGTGGTTCCATTAGCAAAGCCATAGACTGATTTGCAAATGGAAAGGGAGGAGAAACCAGCCTTTAATTGTCCATGATATAATCTGACATGCTTGAATTTGGACGACTGCTCGTCTCGACCCGCTCTCTAAACTTCGTACTGAGTCTACGTGAGGCGCTCATGTTTACCCACAGACAACACGGGAAGGTCCAGTGATGGCATGGCTTAACGTCATGTATTTGATCAGCGTCTTTGTGAAAGTGAGAGTGAAGTGTCGTGATGACTCTTATCCAGTGACGAAGAATACGAAGCATCCAGATTCAATCAGCGCTGTGAACAACTCCATGTCATGTTTTTCCTCCCCTTTTCCCCCCATCCCCAACAATTCAAAGCAACATTATCATTCAAGAGCTGTAATTTCCTGCTTCTCACATAATCCACCCACCCTGTGCTGGAATGAAAGGGCTTTAAAACAGGGAGTGAACGGGCAGTGCCAGGGCCCAGCAGGCCATTACTGCAGAGAAATAGCTGCTGTGTGTGTGTGTGTGTGTGTGTGTGTGTGTGTCTGTGTTTTAGGTTAACACTAGTCTGCAGTGCCGCAGCTGTTCTGTTTCTGCTGGGAAACACAAATCAAATATGGCTGCCACCACCCGCTTCACTGGCCAGTGCAGAAAACATGTTCTGACTGGTTCTTGTGTCGGATGGTTTGTGTTTGACCGTTGCCGTGGCCAGGGGGTGAGCATGCCAACACTGTAAATAGCCAATTCTCTACCAGCGAACATGTCATGCAACACTGATTCTCTCTCTCTCTCTCTCTCTCTCTCTCTCTCTCTCTCTCTCTCTCTCTCTTGCTCAACCACTCATTTCTTCCCTCTTATATTCCCTCACGGTGCCTCTCTTTAGTTTCAGCACATTCCCCTCCCGTTTTATTTGTCGGCCTAATGCACATTGTTCACATAACTGCCTTCCAAATTAGCATAAACAGAGATCCATACTTGATGTGGCCTAATTTCTTTGTTCATTAAACATGTGCTAATTAGCTACGGATAATCGCTTTTCCGAGGTAAGACAGGGTTCCCTCTTATTAGCCCATTTGTTTAGGGCCATTAGTGTGCACAGGATGGACTTTGTAGCCTTTTCACTCCGCAGTAGGTTGTATAGGGAAATGCAGACGCTGCTCGATTGCTTCAAACACACCGTGCAGCCAAAAGTATGTGGACCCCGGCGAGCACATCCTTAGTATAAGCACCATGGGGAAAACCGTCAGCATTGGTATGGAGTAACAGACCCCACTCCTCTGGGAAGGCTTTTATGCCCCCATTCAGGATACAATGCCCTCGAGATGATGGATGAAAAGCCAGACTTTATGATCATTGCCTTTTCATTTTATCCCGGCCCTGTTAATCAGGGTTGATGTTAAATCGACTTTGATTTTAGAACTGAGCATTCCGGTGGATGGTGTTCTCCACCAGAATGAGATGAACTCGATCAGGCTGCTCCGGTATCCAGCGGTGGTGTTCTGTACATCACACCAAACTAGCCAACCCGTTGCAGTAATCTAGTGACCTAAGGTGTTCCGCTTGGCCATGCAAGTGAAGCTCCAGAGTTCCTGTGCTGATCTTGCTTTGAGAGCCAGTTTAGAAACACTGTGTTTCCACCACATGCTTTTAATGATGTTGATGTACTGCTCTGTTCCTCCTCCGCAATGCTTCCCTTTTACAACAATAGTACTTTCTTTTTAAATGTAAATGCACAGGAATGTACAATAAAACTCTCTGTTCCCAAAAAAAAAAACAAAAAAAAAAAACATCTACACACAGAACAGCCAGACAACGCAAGGTGCTACCAACCCCAAAAAAAAAAAAAAAAATGTTCGTTCATTTTCTGAACCATTTAATCCTAATTAGGGTCACAGGGAGGCTGACTCCGGGCAACGGCAGGGAGCACCCTGGAAAGCTCACCAGGCCATTGCAGAGCAGCCAAGAAACAAAACAACAAAAACAAAAAACAGGAAGTACATACTGCCTATCATATAATGTTAAAGAAACCTTTAAAAAATTGTGCTTAATTTATCTGCATCATCTCCAAAGTCTAATACAGCCTTCTTCATCCACGGTCCTCATCCTACACACAAACAAACATATCCTTCATGGTGGAGGTAACAGTGAAGACATTAATAAAAACCTGGGGGTGGCACCGTAGTTCAAATCAAGGATTCACATTAACTTAAACCTGAAGTTAAAATTCACTTACACTCCCGCTAGTGTCTCTTCAAGGCAGCACTATCAAATAATCAAGCACCTGAGCGCACATACTGGATTTAAATACAAACAAGTGGATCCACCAGACTCGCTGCACTCCAAACTTCTTTCTTACTTTGAAAGAATTTAATAAGCCCACGTCTTCCTACGCAGCACAAAATCAAGGACAAGAAGTAAAAATGCAAAGAAGTTCTGTATCATAAACCAGAATTACAAAGTGTGTGTGTGTGTGTGTGTGTGTGTGTGTGTGTGTGTATGGAAAGAAGTGATTAAAAACAGAGTGAAATCAGCTCAGCGACTCAAACTGTCTGCAGGGCCTCCCTTCAGGGGTCAGTTGGTCGGGAATTCTGAACATCAACAAGGCTAAGATCTTTTTTCAAGGAGAAATAAACAGCGAGCATGTGGAGACGTGGGCTTCAAAGGCTATTTAGCTGAGGAAAGCCTTGAGAAGCTTCACACGTGTACGTACATGGAATCTTAAATGTTCCACTTGCCAGGTTGTCTGATGCAGGTGAGCAGTGGAAGCTATTCCTGAAGGAATTAAAACTGCGAGGGCAAAAAAAAAAAAAAAAAAAAAAAAAACAAGCCTGAATGACTGGAGGAGATTTAACAGGAAGTGGAAAAGTGTTCTTTCTTCTGTCACAGTTCCCGAGATGTTTCTGCATCCGAGATGTTTTTGTTATTCAGGCTCTTCTACCTCGGAATGAGAAGCCAGTGCATTAGATTGTGAAAGCTAGACTGGGACAGAAATCTTTTCAGAAGATCCGTTGGAGCAAATCATCAGAACGCCAGAGGATTTTTTTAAAACTTTATTTTCATAAATACCTGAATAAGATCAAGAAATCTGATTTAAAAAAAAATAATAATTAATTAATGTTTTTCAAGGTTATCTGTGCGTCTGGCTCATGTCATTTTTAGTCTGAGACCAAAGATTCGGATAATTTGAGGTTAAATATTAATTAATTGAAGAATTAGATTTTTAAAGCAGATAAAACTAGATGCTTAAATATGTCAGTAGAGGATTATTATTATTATTAATATTATTATTATTATTATTCACTCATTTTCTCAAGTTTTTCACGAGTCCAACTTGTGATGCAGGGGTCAGATGACACCGGGTGAGGGCAGGCTATACCCTAAACTGCTCAGCCGAACATCACAAAACCAACACACAAACACAACCTCTCACACTCACACCCAGCGGAAGTTTGAAACAGCCAATTAGCCTAAGTGCATGTTTTGGACTTTGGGAGAAAACCTTAAGACCTGAGGAAACCCATGCAAGTATAAAACAGGAAAAATTCAAGCAGAAACACCCTCGCCGGGCCCAGGACCCTCAAACCCAGGACATTCCTGCTGTAAGGTGGCTATGAAGTTTCCTGTGCTGTCCTGCTAGTCGAATTGTGCAAGTACTGAAAAATGTGTGTTGTTGTTGTGTCAAAGTGACTCAAAGTGGACAGAATGTAGGCTACATTTGTCACATCTCTCTCCCTTGTGCTTAAAGCTCACACACTACAGTCCATCAACATGGGTGTGGATTAGGTGTAGCATAATCTATTGTGGTTAATAGACAACAATGCTAATAAATCCATGAAATATTAATATAACATTCTGGAAACAAAAATGGTGGGCTTGTTGAAATAGCACAAAGTAGTCAACATGCAAAGGTAGATGTAGATCTTTCTCAAGATGTCTGTGAATGGTCTGGTGTAGAAGAAAAGAAGGTGAAATGCAGAAACACTGCCTGGGATCCCTTATAAACCTTTATTCTTATGTGGAGCCGGTGGTGTAGTGGTTAGAGTGTTGGGCTCATGATCGGGAGGTTGTGAGTTCAAATCTCACTGAGACCCTCACTGTGCCAAGACCCCTGGGCAAGGTCTTAACCACTAGTGTGCCTCTGTTCACCCAGCAGTATAAATGGGTACCAGTAAAAATATACTGGGAAGGTAACCTGCGATGGGCTAGCATCCCATCCAGGAGGAGTTCAACTCCTGATTGCTTCACGCTACGGAACCTGGGGATAAGCACTGGCCTGATGAGCCGCTAGGCTCGGGTGTAAAACTCCAAACAGTTAATCAATCAATTCTTAAGTGAGATATATTTATAATATAGAATATAATTCTAGCCAATCAGCATTTTGCCCACAATATCTTTATTTCAGAGACATTTTGTGACATTAGCTTTGCTAATAGTCACAATTAACTTTCCAGTTGGAACATAGCGAGCTAGCCTAGCTACAAGACAGCATGACAGAGAGGGTCTGCCATGAAAGTATAACAGTGGATATTGTTAATAAATCCCATTCTACACAATAGCATTAATGCTGTTATTCTGTTGAGAAGACATGGCAGAGATCAAACATAAAAAGCACGTGGAATTTCAGTTCTAAATGAGTGAATATGACGTGAATAACTCTTGTTCGTTTCATTGCTTTTTGAGACATCTGACTAAACGCCGTATACACTTCCAAATCATTTCCAAATAATACAGTTGGAGGTGGCCGCTGGCTTTTAGGTGCACAATTGGATGGAGCTTTATTGCACATTAGAAAGTAATGACATCTCTGCCAAATTCACTGTGTGATTAAAATCCACTTGGCACATGAATGGTAACACATTGCAGCTTTTAGACTCTGATATACAGCAAGGTCCGTCCATAGCACTGTCCAAAACTACCTAAACGGAAAAAGCTATTACTCTCAATCCGGACTTGTTTAAAGCAAATTCACTTTATGTTCACTTTACAGCCTGAGTGCAGGGGGCAATTTATTCCACAGGCTTTCAGAAAGGCGGGCTGCGGGTAAAAGTCCTGGCTGATGGGCTATAATGAGCAACCTTTTTACAAAAGACACAACACAGCCTGACCTGTGAAATGACGCTCACGGCATTCATGTGAACCTGACAGAGAATTTAAAAGAGCTCACTGGAAATCTTGAGATTTAAAAAGAAGGGGAAAAAAAAAAAAAAAAAAAAAAAAAAAATATATATATATATATATATATATATATATATATATATATATATATATATATATATATGTATATATATATATATATATAAAAGGGCTTACATTTTTTCTCAAGTCTGATCCCGCTGATCTTATAAATGGCGTCCTGGCAGCTTGATGGACAGCCGGAATGGGTTTTGGTTCGCATTCCGTCTTCTGATTGATAGAATGCTTGTCAGTTCTTCTAGATGCTTCCGTGCAATTTCAGACGTGGTTCCGCCAAAACCCGTGCGACGACTTATCAGATGAACTAGGTGCAATAGAGGGATCAATCTGAGTGGCACTTAGTGGGTCTCTTCTGAATAGACTTCATGAGGGAAAGGCAAAGGGGATGGGCAGCCTTTGTGCAATGCTGGGCATTTTCCGATGAAACAGAGCTGACTGTGAAATGATATTCTAAAGCGCAAACAATGTTGGAATAAAAAAATACTACAGCTAAAAAAAATTTAATTCTATCGACATTTCCTGAAGAATATACTCAGGTTAGAAAAAAGAAACATTTAACTAATACAGTACATCTTACGATAGTCCCAGCAAACGAAAAATCCAGGTTATGAAAAACATTTTTCAAAATTTTTTGCTTCTGTATACGAAACAAGTTCTTATGAAATGCGCCAAATGCGCCGTTCAAACATTGAAATGAGCCATTCAAACATTCAGACAATGCATGAGTTGCTCTCCATTGGCTATGTCCCAACATCCCGTCCCACTGGCCTCCCATTGGCTCGGAGGGATGACGCAGCTCCCTCCCACTGGCTATTATGGAGCTGCATCTCCCATAATGCTTTTCGTGTAAAGGACAGAGTTACTGTTGTTTCATGAGTTTTTTGAGTCATTGCAACTTTATTTTTTTACTCAGGCTTTTAACCTTCCATAAACATTTGTAAGATTGTAACTCTGCTAAGAAGACATGGCCAACACACGCGCGCGCACACACACACGCGGGTGTGTGATTTCCGGTGCAAGTTAACAGAAGAAGTGGGCTCGTAGCATGCGGTTGAGTAATATCGCAAAGGAATATGGCCAAACCCGTCTACCATTGGTACAATATTGAAGCAGAAGGAGGTCTTAAAAAGTGTACTTTTATACTTTTTAAAGTGTTTAGTGGGTAACATTGGGGTGTGGCGAATCACACGTTTTCCATGTAAAATGTGGTTCAATTTACGAAAAATCCAGGTTAAGAGAAAGGATCTGGAAAGGATTGATTTTGTAAGGTGAGGTACCACTGTACCTTAACATAGATCAGAGTACTAAAATCAGATGGTTCCCATGGGAGGATGGAGCGATGAAAGAAAAAAGAGAAAAAGAAGAGCAGAGAAAAAGTTCTGTTGTATTTATAAAACATTTGGCTGCTTAACAACATTTGATCAATTTTGTTGGTTGTGGATTTTAATTTCTAGGAGCAGTGAAACTTCGGAAAAATGAATGGAAGCCAATTTGAGGAAATGTGGGATGGGGGGGACAGACATATGCAAATATGCACAGTGCTTTGTGTTACTGCCAAAAACTCGTCCAGTAAATTCTGAGAAATTACCATGAAAAATAACTAGATGGAGGCTGTTGGAAAAAGTTTCTACTCAAAGTCTATGAGTGGACGGATAGATCAAAGGAAAAGAAAGGGGGGGTATGGGTGGGATGGTACAATGAGAATAGTATGGGTTAGGTATCATTTTCAAGCCCTTCGTGACAAAGTTTAAACGGTTTGAGTTTTACGAGGTTAAAACTGAATAAAATCTGGCTGTAATACAGTCGGCCCCCGATTTACAAAATTAATCCGTTCCAGCGCCTTTTTCATAACGTGGGAGTTTTGCCAGTAGGGGGTGTATTTTACATGTTAAACGCCTGATTCGTTGCAAGGCTCCAAAGACAACCCCATAAATCCTTTAAAAATGATAAAAGTACCCCAATTTTGTATGAAATATGTGTTAAAAGTAAAAGAAAATTATTTATTAAAAAATGTAAACATTTTATTAACATCTCAACAATTGTATTAACATTTATTAATTAAACCATTATTAAACATTTTTATTAACACACACACACACACACACACACACACACACACACACACACACACACACATCTTTCTCTCTCTCTCTCTCTCTCTCTCTCTCTCTCTCTCTGTATCACACACACACACACACACACACACACACACACACACACACACACACACACACATGGACGAGATGTTTTATTTAAAGCGGAATTACAGTACCTGTTTGAAAGATCAGAGGTCCTCACTGTATTTCCGCTTTAAGGTCTCCTTCTGGTTCTGTGTAATCCCTCCTAGTCAATGGGAGGCCAGCGGGGCGGGATGTTGAGAGACAGCCAATGAGAGAGCAACTCGCGCATCGTGTGAAATTTTGATTGGCATGTTTGAATTTTGAATTTATTTTTGTAAGAAGGGGTTGTTTTCATATTACAGGGATGAAAACTTAGGAAAATGTTTTTCGTAACCCGGGATTTTCATACCCAGGGGGTTTCGTATATTGGGGGCCGACTGTAAACGTTTCCTTTAAAGATTCGAATAAAAATATGAAAGGGAGTATTTGGTCTTGGGCCAGCACAGTCATGTAGGGATGAACACATTCACCTCATAGCAAAAAGATTCAGCATTTAAATGATGGGCGCGGGAATTCTTTTTGGAGTCTGCATGCCCTCTCTTTGCTTCTGTGGGGTTCTTTTCGGGGACTCCAGTTTCCTTCCGCAGACCAAAGACATGAACATCAGGCTAACTGGCTGTTCCAAATTGCCTCTAGAGATAGTTTCCTTAATAGGAGTACATGGTTTGGGAAATGAGTGAATACGGGAGGATATTCAATCTCGTGACCCTTTGCTCGCTGTAGTCTGATGTACAATCTGAAGTCTGCTATGGTAATGATCTGTACCTTTGATTGATGAACGGTTTTTTAAGACTTTGTCATTGAAACTTTTATTCATAAAGTTTGGCTTTTGACTTTGTAGATGCACATCGTGTCCTGAACGGAACTCCACAGATAGCAAGCATGACTTTGATGGTTGTCCCAATGTGGCTGTACCACATTGATGACTTGATGATGATTGGCGGTTATATATGAGCGATTTCCTTTCAGCTTTTTCCCTTTATCAGGGGTCGCCACAGTGAATGATTCGCATGTTTGATTTGGCATAGGTTTTTACATCGGATGCTCTTCCTGACACAACCCTTTTAGCAAGGGCCTGACACACGCTGTCGACTTTGAAACCACTCTTTACGAAAGTCAGCAATGTTTTTTACATACCTTTCACCATAGACAGTGAGGGACATGGCCCGCCTTTAATAACCCAGTTAGCTGCACTGGGGGGCAGGGGGGGGCAGTGCTCGAACCCCCAACCTTACGATCAACGATCCAGTGCCATATACCATTAGACCACCACTGCCACCCACGATTGGCGTTTATATATAGCTTGTGCAATAGTGAAATTGAAACCTGGAAAATAGAGGCTCATACGCCACTGCTCAGATTCACAGAGAATAATCATAAAACAATCTAAGCTGTGTCAGCAGACAAACTCCTGTTGAGCAAAACAACACAAAACATTAACGGTAACATGGAGTGTGAACTTGTCAGATCATTAAACTTTCAAGACAGATGATACGAACCAGGGCAGAAATCATGGAACCCTTCACCGTACTACTCGCCTCGGACACCTATCAATAGAGATATCAGGAGCGCCACCTTGAGCAGTCAAGCACAGTCAATGTCTGCCCCGGTGGAGAGGAGAGATCATTGGTCAACCTAGTCAACAATGTATAATATTGATATTGGAAAACAAAAAAGAAGCAGAAATGAGCTACAGTGGGTATCTTGACTTATGAGTGTCTTTTATAATGCATTTTCCATGACACGAGCTTCAATCCCACCAAAAATCCGCCCCATCCAACCAGTAAAATTTTGATTTACAAGCTCTGCTGGGGAAATGGGTTTTCTGGGCCAATTAACCTTGTATTCTTCAGCATGTATTCTTCCATGCTCCGAGAACGCCATGTGCAGTGCTTCTCAATTATTTTCTGTGATGCACCCTATAGGGGGGAAAAAAAATCACCCCACCCAGTGCCCCTTGCTCGACTATAAATAGTGTTTACTGCACTTCATATCATTTGCATGTTGCTTTTTTCCTACACCATAGGGAACACAGTGAGAGCATCACTGCCACTTACTGTAGAGGATGCACAATTATACATAATTCTAGTACAGTATGGCAAAAAAGCATGTTCCCCAGGGTCATATGCGCATCCCCCACCCCCACCCCAGGGGGCGCGCCCCACTATTTGAGAAGCACTGGCCTTGTGGGAGCTCACCACAAGCCTTTCCTTGCTGGCATTCGTAGCTTGCACATGCACAAAATTTTCCTCCTCCTCCTCTGTCACACTCCACCTCCTGCCTGCCCATATGATATCTTCGCCGCAGTCAATGATTGGAAGAGTTAGTTGACTTATTGTTTAAACATTATTTAGTATTAATAATTATTAATGTTAATGTTCATGCATTATTATTATTATTATTATTATTATTATTATTATTATTGTTATGAAATATTTATTGTTTTTACATGTTTATCTTTAATATATTAGGTGATATATATATATATATATATATATATATATATATATATATATATCTCGGAACGGATTAATTTCGTAAGTCAACGTACCACTAAATTTGGAAAAAGACTGGCACTCAATAAGGAAGGTGATTTTTAAACCCTTTCCTTCACTCAAAAAATTTGAAACGTGACAGTTGACCTTTTCAAGCTGCCCTTGAACACTAGGCGTGGTCGAAAATGCAGATAATTCTTCCTGTGCTGATATAATACCCGATCCATCAAGTGCCTGCGGAGTACTTTTTGCTCCTTTCTTCCTTTTTACTAAAGTGTGTGTGTAGAACTGCTCCCCTCTGTTTTTGGACGGTTAATTCTTTATTTGCAACACTTCAGCCTGTGGAAGATGGACCCCTGCTTCTTTCAATCTATCTGTCAATCCTTCAGCACAACCCCTCAATCAAAGCCCAGCTGCTTTTTTTTTTTTTGGGGGGGGGGGGGGGTGTCTTCAGTCTTTACTCCACCTACTGTACCTGTGTACCTGCTTGGTGTGTATTGAGATTTAAGGAAAATTATATGAATGTTACTGTGTTATATTATTATACACTGTGGAAAAAAAATCGTAATGAATACCACATATGGATTGTGCTGTTTCATTGATTCTCATATTTCTCGGGAAACCATCGTCTCTTCACTCATGTGCCTATCCACACAATCCTTTTAGGGTCACAGGAAGGTTGCAATCTTACAGGAAGGTTACTGGGCGAAGGTGGGGTACATCCTGAGAGGCTCACCAGACCATCAAAAAGCCAACACATTCACTCACACCTAAGGGCAAACTGGAACCGCCAGTCTTTGATCTGCTCGAGGAAATTGGACTACCCAGAGGAATCATGCATTGAGAGAACACACAAACTTTACACAGAGATCTTCTGGCTGAGCCGAGGACTCGAACTTCGGAAACTTCTTGCTGTGAGGCACCATTGTGCCGCAGAAGTGTCATCCAGATAGCCATGTGAACAAGGTTTTCATTTCTTATAATGATTTAATTTACACTTGGATATCACAGATCAAGCAAAAGGTCCTGGTGAGCCAATACGATCTGCTAGCTTCATTCTGACTCGTCAGTGTTTTGCACCGCGTGTTTACGACTTGCTTTTTATGATGAAAACCACTCAGGGAATTTTGATGCCCTTCACAAAAACACAGGACATTCAAGACCCCACTGTACCAACAGGTTCTGCTGCATAAAGATGAAGAAGCCTCTCTGCCGTTCAACATGCAGAAACACGCCAGATCAAACAGAACATTCAGATCCAGAAAGCCTGAAGTGACTAACAGGAAGGGGACGGTGTCAGAAATACTGGGCCACGTGCAAAATAAATTGTCTCCTTCTTTTCCTTTCTGCTGTTCCCATAGGGGTCGCCACAGCGAATCATCTGCCTCCATCTCACCCTATCCTCTGCATCTTCTTCTTTTACACCAACTACCTTCATGTCCTCCTTCACCACATCCATAAATCGTCTCTTTGGTCTTCCTCTAGGACTTCTGCCTGGTAGTTCCAACCTCAGCATCCTACTACCAATATACCCACTATCCCTCCTCTGTACATGTCCAAACCATCTCAATCTAGCCTCTCTAACTTTGTCTCCAAAACATCTTACATGTGCTGTCCCTCTGATGTGCTCATTCCTGATCCTATCCATCCTCGTTACTATCTCAACATTTTCATCTCTGTTTCAAAATAAATTATAACCCGATCAAATCATAAATATGCAATGAATGAAACAGTAATGAATGAAACAGCTTAATTTTAATGACATATATCCATTACGCAAGACTCGATCTGAATTAAGTGAAGTACGTTGGCGATCCTATTAGGATCTACTTATCAAAAAATGGAAAAAATCTTCTATTCTCATTCAAAGAAATATCTTGTGCCTGTCCTCACTTTCTCTTTTCTTCTAATCTCCTAAAGCTCAATAATATTATTTTTAAAAAAACTCTGAAACAGTGTGGAACACCCTAATCCCTATCCTAATTCATTCATTAATTTTCTGAACTCTTCAATCCTAATCAGGGTCACAGGGAGGCTGGCACCCATTTCAGCCGATTCTAGGCGAGGGTGGGGTGCACCCTGGATAGCTTGGCAGACCATCGCAGGACCCTTTCCAATTTAAAGTTGGAATTCCTTTCTTTCTTTCTTTCCTTTCGGCTTTTTCCCTTTCTCGAGAGTCGCCACAGTGAATCATCTGATTCGCACATTTGATTCGGCAGAGGTTTTTATGTCGGATGCCCTTCTTGTCACAACCCTTTTAGCAAGGGACAGAAACACGCTGACGACTTTGCAGCTACTCTTTACGAAAGTCAGCAATGGTTCTTTTACATGAACCTCTCACCATAGACAGTGAGAGACATGGCCCGCCTTTGATAACCCAGTTACCTGCACTGGGGGGGCAGTGCTCGAACCCCCAACCTTACGATCAACGATCCAGCGCCATATACCACTAGACCACCACTGCCACGCACGATTGGCGGTTATATATAGCTTGTGCAATCGTGAAATTGAAACCCGGAAAATAGAGGCTCATACGCCACTGCTCAGATTCAACCCTTGTGGGGACTCGAACCCCCAACCTTAGGATCAGCAATCCTGCACCCTATCCACTAGACCAGTGGTTCTTAACCTTGTTGGCGGTACTGCACCCCACCAGTTTCATATGCTTATTCACCGAACCCTTCTTTATTGACAAATAAAATATGATTTTTTTCAAGACAGGTTTTTACTGGGGCACCAAACTGAATTGCGCATTACCAACACTGTGTTCAAAGAACAAAACCAATACAATGCATGAACTCCGCCCTTCAAAACTACCTACATTTTATGTGAGATATGCATCCGAGTGCGTGCACGTGTATCTGTGTGTGCGCGCACACGTGTCTGTATTTGTGTGTATTTATATTTTATTTACATCTTATGCATTAATGCAGCCGTGAGGGGGGGGCACAAACCAGTGTCTCTCCCTCACGCCGGTCCCAAGCCCGGATAAATGCAGAGGGTTGCGTCAGGAAGGGCATCCGGCGTAAAACAAATGCCAAATAAACTATGCGAATCACAAGAAAGAATGACATACCGGATCGGTCGAGGCCCGGGTTAACAACGACCGCCATCAGTGCCGTCAACCAACAGGGTGCTGATGGAAATTGGACTACTGTTGGTCGAAGACGTCGAAGAAGGAGAGGCGGGAGGCGTGTCCGTTGCCAGAGAGAGAAGAGGAAAGGCATGAGTCTAGGACTGAAAGTAGGGACTTTGAATATTGGAACTATGACAGGAAAAGGTAGAGAGCTGGCTGACATGATGCAGAGGAGGAAGGTGGACATACTGTGTGTTCAGGAGACCAGGTGGAAAGGTCGCAAGGCTAGAAGCATAGGAGCAGGGTTTAAGCTGTTTTATCACGGTGTGGATGGGAAGAGAAATGGAGTCGGAGTCATCTTGAAGGAGGAGTTTGCCAGGAATGTTCTAGAAGTGAAAAGAGTGTCAGACAGAGTGATGAGTCTCAAGTTAGAAATTAAAGGTGTGATGGTCAATGTTGTTAGTGCTTATGCCCCACAGACAGGATGTGAGCGAGAAGAGAAGGAGAGATTCTGGAGGGAGTTAGATGAAGTGATGCAGAGTACCCCAGAGGTGAAAGAGTGGTCATTGGGGCAGACTTCAATGGACATGTTGGTGCAGGAAACAGAGGGGACGAGGAAGTGATGGGTAGATTTGGTATCCAGGACAGGAACGCAGAAGGACAGATGTTGGTAGATTTTGCAAAGGATGGAAATGGCTGTGGTGAATACTTTCTTCCAGAAGAGAGAGGAGCATAGGGTGACTTATAAAAGTGGAGGTAGGAGCACACAGGTAGACTACATCTTGTGCAGGCGATGTAATTTAAAGGAAGTCAGTGACTGCAAAGTAGTAGCGGGTGAGAGTGTTGCCAAACAGCATAGGATGGTGGTGTGCAGGATGATGCTGATGGTGAGGAAGGTGAAGAAGGCAAAGGCAGAGCAGAAGACAAAGTGGTGGAAGTTGAAAAAGGAAGAGTGTCGGGTTGTCTTCAAGGAGGAGTTGAAACAGGCTTTGGGTGGTCAGGAAGTGCTTCCAGATGACTGGACAACTACAGCGAATGTGATCAGGGAGACAGGTAGGAGAATACTTGGTGTGTCATCTGGAAGGAAAGTAGATAAGGAGACTTGGTGGTGGAATGAGGAAGTGCAGGAGTGTGTACAAAGGAAGAGATTAGCTAAGAAGAAGTGGGACATTGACAAAACCGAAGAGAGTAAACAGGAGTACAGGGAGACACAGCGTAAGGCAAAGGTAGCAGTGTCAAAGGCCAAACAGAGTGCGTTTGATGACTTGTATGCTCGGCTGGAAAGTAAGGAGGGAGAAAATTATTTATACAGGTTGGCACAGCAGAGAAATAGAGATGGGAAGGACGTGCAGCAAGTAAGATTGATAAAGGACAGAGAGGGAAATGTATTGACTGATGACAGAAGTGTGCTGGGAAGATGGAAAGAGTACTTTGAAGAGCTGATGAATGAGGAAAATGAGAGAGAAAAAAGAGTAGAAGAGGTGACTGTTGAGGACCAGGAAGTAGCAAAGATTAGTAAGGGTGAAGTGAGGAGGGCATTGAAGAGGATGAAGAATGGAAAGGCAGTTGGTCCTGATGACATACCGGTGGAGGTATGGAAGTGTCTAGGAGAGGTAGCAGTAGATTTTCTGACAAGAACATTTAACAAGGTCTTAGAGAGTGAGAGGATGCCAGAGGAATGGAGGAGAAGTGTGCTGGTGCCCATTTTTAAGAACAAGGAAGACGTGCAGAGTTGTGGCAACTACAGAGGGATAAAGTTGATGAGCCATACGATGAAGTTATGGGAAAGAATAGTGGAAGCTAGACTAAGGGCAGAAGTCAGCATTTGTGAACAACAGTTTGGTTTCATGCCCAGAAAGAGCACCACAGATGCAGTGTTTGCCTTGAGGATGTTAATGGAGAAGTACAGAGAAGGTCAGACGGAGCTGCATTGTGCCTTTGTGGATCTGGAGAAAGCATATGACAGGGTGCCGAGAGAAGAACTGTGGTATTGCATGAGGAAGTCTGGAGTGGCAGAGAAGTATGTTAGAGTGGTGCAGGACATGTATGAGAGATGTAAGACAGTGGTGAGGTGTGCTGTCGGTGTGACAGAAGAGTTCAAGGTGAAGGTGGGACTGCATCAAGGGTCAGCTCTCAGCCCCTTCTTGTTCGCTATGGTGATGGACAGGCTGACAGACGAGGTTAGACAAGATTCCCCATGGACTATGATGTTTGCAGATGACATTGTAATCTGTAGTGAGAGCAGAGAACAAGTGCAGGAAAATCTAGAGAGGTGGAGGTATGCCCTGGAAAGGAGGGGAATGAAGATTAGCCTCAGTAAGACAGAATACATGTGCATGAATGCCAAGGACCAAAGAGGAACGGTGAGATTACAGGGAGCAGAGATAAGAAAGGTGGAGGATTTTAAGTACTTAGGCTCAACAATCCAGAGCAATGGCGAGTGTGGAAAAGAGGTCAAGAAGCGTGTGCAGGCAGGTTGGAATGGTTGGAGAAAAGTGTCCGTGTGATGTGTGATAGGAGGGTATCGGCAAAAATGAAAGGAAAAGTGTACAAAAGCGGTGTTGAGGCCAACGATGCTGTATGTGTTAGAAACAGTGGCCCTGGGGAAAAGACAGGAGGCAGAGTTGGAGGTAGCAGAGATGAAAATGTTGAGGTTCTCTTTGGGAGTAACGAGGATGGATAGGATTAGGAATGAGTACGTCAGAGGGACAGCACATGTAAGACGTTTTGGAGACAAAGTCAGAGAGGCTAGATTGAGATGGTTTGGACATGTACAGAGGAGGGATATTGAGTATATTGGTAATAGGATGCTGAGGCTGGAACTACCAGGCAAAAGGCCTAGAGGAAGACCAAAGAGACGATTCATGGATGTGGTAAAGGAGGACATGAAGGTCGTTGGTGTAAGAGAAGAAGATGCAAAGGATAGGGTGAGATGGAGGCAGATGATTCGCTGTGGCGACCCCTGAAGGGAAAAGCCGAAAGGAAAAGAAGAAGACATCTTATGCATTATTTTTGAATGATTTATTGTTATTATAAGCATTTATAGCATTGAATATGTATTTATAGATTGGCCAAGCAATGTCGCGTGATCACCTGTAGCCAGTGATGGTCAAGCGGGGCGTGTCGTCATGAAAATGAGTCGGGTGTGTGTCTTGACCTCCGCCTAACCCCTGAGACTGACTCACCGAACCCCTAGGGTTCGATCGAACCCAGGTTAAGAACCACTGCACTATACCATCACTGCCCCTTTAAAGTTGTAATTCCTGTACTAATCAATTCTATTCCCAATGCCAATCTCAATCCTAATCCTATAATGACCTCATACATGTGTGCAGTAAAACACAATTTACTTATTGGAGTATGACATCATGGACTGTGTTATTTCTGCTCTTTCTATTTGTTTAAATTTTGGCAAGAGTGCAGAAATAGTTCAGGTTATTTCTATTGTCAATAAACAATCAATTCCACATCACTTTGTCTCGAAGTTAATGAAACAAAATATAGATTTTATATATAATGGACACTGTATGTCCATCATGCACATCACTTGGAAGTATTATGCAGCATTGTTCAGAAAAGAAAATTAAGAGATCCCTACAGTTCTCAGGGACATTAGTACACAACACTGAAAGCAAATGTGCTACAATACAGCAGCATCTCAGACTGTACCTAAAAGAAAGACTCTGGACAGGAACACCACGACACTCCCAGACTGATGATCAGAAAGATAAAACACAAGCTAGAAGCAGTTGAATTGAGCTGCGGGATGACAGGAGAACAGAAGACACACCACTCACACAGAAAACAACCAGGGATGACCTACAGCACAAGCAACTTCATTCCTACACCCCGTCTTAATAATAATAATACTTTTATTCCATTTCTAAGGTACTTATTGCTACTTAGGGTCAGAGGGAGGTGGGCACTTAGCTGATTTTGGACGATTGCGGGTTACACCCTGAACTGATCACAAGGTCATCGCCGAGTCAGCACACATTCAACCATTCACACTCAGAAGGGTTTATGGGCTGTTGGAGGAAACTGGAGTACCCAGAGGAATCCACACAAACTCCATACAGAAAAGCCTGAGCCTGGGAATTGAACCCAGAACCTCCTTGCTGTGAGGTGGGTGGGATAACCAGTACACCACCATGGCACTTAATAATAATGATGCTGCTGATGATAATTATAATAGTTTTCTATAATATATTAGCTTAGCCCCTTCTTGAATCGCTACCTTATCGTGGTGGAGGAGTTTGCGTGACCTAATGACCCTAGGAGCTATGTTGTCGGCATAATACACCTGGTAAGGTCACCCAAGGAAAAACAGGTCCTGGGGGAAGGTCCAGACAAAGTGCGGTTCAGAAGACTTCTATGCTACATAAAAGAAAAGGACACAGTTTCCCTTGCCTGGACACAGGTCACCTTGGTCCCCCGACCCCCAGAGCCAGGCCGGTGATCGGGCATCTCCCCATGGAGCCTGGCCGGGCCCAGCCTGAAAAGGAGACATGGGTCTGCCCTGCCATGGACCCACCACCTCTGGGAGGGGCTGTAGGGATTGGGTGTGATGTGAGTTGAGTAGCAGCTGAAGGCATGGATTCTTTTGGACAGATCCTCGGTTAATGACTCTTGGGAAATGGAATGTCACCTCTCTGGTGGCGAAGGAGCCTGAGCTGGTGCATGAGGTGGACAGATACCGACTAGATATAGTCGGGCTCACCTCAACCCACAGCTTGAGCTCTCTGGAGCCACCCATCCCGAGAGAGGCTGGACCTTATTCCATTCTGGAGTTGCTCACGGGGAGAGGCGGCGAGCCGGTGTGGGCATCCTTGTTGCCCCCTGCCTCAATTTCCCAAACATTGGGGTTCTCCCTGGTCGACGAGAGGGTATCTTCCCTCCACCTTCGGGTGGGGGACGGATCCTGACTGCTTATGCACCAAATGATAGTTCCGAGTACCCACCATTCTTGGAGTCTTTAAAGGGTGTGTTGGAGAACGCTCCCTTGGGAGACTCACTCGTTATCTTGGGAGACTTCAACTGGGAATGCCTAGGTGTCCCCCCGAAAGAGCTGGAGGAAATGGCTGGGGAGAGAGATCTGTAGACCTAATTGCTTAGGTTGTTTCCCCCTCAACCTGATTCCGGAAGAAGTGGAAGAAGAAGAAGAAGAAGAAGAAGAAGAAGAAGAAGATGATGATGATGATGATGATGATGATGATGATGATGATGATGATGATGATATTTGCTTAATAAAGAATAAAGCTAATTAGGTACAGTAAGCGGCATCTTAAAAATTCAAACACGCCATTTAAACACTCAAACACGCCATTCAAATATTCCAACGCGCCATTCAAACATTCAAACAATGTACGGGCTGCTCTCCCATCAATGACGTTCAAACCTCCAACCCCGTTCGCCTCCCATTGGCTAGGAGGGATGACGAAGCTACCTCCCATTGCCTATCTCCCAACATCCCACCACGCTGGCCTCCCTTTGGTTAGGAGGGATGACAGAACTCCTTTCCATTGGCTATTATGGAGCTGCATATCCCATAATGCTTTTTGTGTAATGGACAGAGTTACTGTTTTTTCATACTTTATTTCTTGACTCAGTCTTTTAACCTTCCATAAACATTTGTAAGATTATAACTCTCCTGAGAAGATATGGTCAACACACACGCGCACACACACACACGCGCACACACACACACACACGCGCACACACTCACTCACACACACACACACACACACACACACACACACACACACACACACACACACACACACTCACACACGTGTGTGTGTGATTTCTGGTGCGAGTGAGAACAAGAAACGGGCTTGAGTGACATCGCAAAGGGATATGGTCAAACCGTCGACCATCGGTACGATGTTGAAACAGAAGGAGGTCTTAAAAGGTATACTTTTATCATTTTTAAAGGGTTTAGGGGGTAGTATTGGGGGCCTTGGAACGAATCACATGTTTTACATGTAAAATGCAGTTCTATTTATGAAAAATCCAGGATAAGAAAAAGGCTCTGGAATGGATTAATTTCGTAAGGTGAGGTACCACTGTATTTTACCTTATTCAAACCCCAATCACATTCCCATTCACATACCCAATCCTTTTTTCAGCCCCATCACCTTTTCTCAATCCCAAATCCAATTTTAATCCCATATACAATCATCTGCAGAACTCTAATAGCAATCCTTATCAAATCCCAAATCCTATTCCCAATGCTGATTTCAACCCCAATCCTAATCTTAATCCTAATCTCAATTCCATTCCTCATTCCATACTTATTTAGCATAATCCTCATACCAATCCTAATATAATCCAATCTCCAAAATAATCTTAATCTCAATCCTAATTCCATGCCCAATACTTTACATTATTCAAACCTGTATGCCAATTCTAATTCCTAATACCTATCCTAATCCTGATATATGTATATATATATATATATATATATATATATATATATATATATATATATATATATATATATATATATAATGTATGTATGATTCAGAATGAGCGGTTGTATTTTAACTTTGGGCTGCTGATAGATTCATTCTGGATTTATTTGATTAAAACTCTGCAGTGTGAGTCGATTTAAGGCCAACATTTAAAAAAAACTCTGAGGAAGCCTCTGATTTGGTTCTTAAGCAACACATTCATTTTCTCTTTTCATTTCTTCCCCCTACCAAAAACACACATCAGACTTTCTCCTTCTTTAATGTGTGGAGAAAAAACCCTCCATTTGAGTGCAACTCCTTCAGGGATGTATTTAATAATGTTAGTCTAGTGGAGCACATTTATTACAGTACATGCGCCTGAGAAAAGTCAATAAACAACTGCCAGACTGAATTTGTTGCGGTGTGATCAGGTGTGCCACTTGTAGCTAGCTAGCAGCGTATTAGCAAAACAAAAGATGACACAAAACAGGATTTATTTTTTTTACTCCCAAAACAGTGAGAGTAAAACAAACAAACAAACAAACAAAAACAAATAACCAACAGGAATCTGTAAAAATTCAAAAATGAAAAGATGGTATGAGCTTCATCACAATATAATTCAAATTCCGTAAGCATTGTGGGCCTAATGATTAGAGAAGCAGCTTTGGGACCGAAGGGTCAATGGTTCAATTCCTGAACCAGCAGGAAAAATATGTGGTCATGGGGGACTGAGTAGCACCTTCCCTTCCTCCACCGTCATAGCTGAAGTGCACTTGAGCAAGGCCTCTTGCAGGATTACTACAGTATATCATTTAAAGGGCTGGATGTGGCCCAGGAGCTTTCCAACAACAAACTCAATGTAGATTTAATCTTTTTATTTTGAAGGGGATCTGCGGTGGATTTGTATTATTACCTCTTAAAAAAAAAAAAAGAATCACGTATGACATCAGCAGTTCCGTCAGGTGATGTCAGTCTCTCGTACAGTTATACATTAGTGCTGCAACACTATTATTGCTAGTAGTCATGCGCAGCGACATCTTTCCTTGATTGGTGGCTGTGTCAGCTCTGGCAGTGACATGTTTTCGTTATTTATTCCTATTGGCTTGCAGTGTAATAATAGCACGTTATCAGCAGTGCTGTGCTGTGTGTCACCAGGAAAACAATGCGGCGCAAAGTTACGGCCGCACAACAAACGCAGAAATCCCAGAGAACAGAAGATCAGTACGGGCCATACTCTGAAAACGTGACCTCCAGTCAGAACTACTCGGCACGAAGCCCGAGCTTTTAGCTCTAAAACCAGACGCTGTTCCTTCATAAAAAGTTTAAGGATGACGAACGACAGGAGCGACTCTTCACCGAAAGCGGAGAGTAAAAGTTATGAGCTTTTGGAACGAGGTGAGTTTTATCTTCTGAAATGTCACTCACTGTCTGTTTACTCACACTGGACGACCTGCATAACAAGGTCACGTCACTTTTCCAGGAATAAATTGTTGTTCCGTATTGATTGAGACCCCATTAGTAATCCACGGGATACAATTATACGGTCCAGTATATGTCTCGTGCTTTTTTTAATCATTTATGATAAAATAAGTTCTGCACCACTTAAAGATATTACATTACTCAAACTACGCTGTACGACATCACCAATAGAGCGAGTCTGTAATTATGGAAGAAAATGATTGATTAAATTCAATCTGTCATATTCTCATTTCTGATTGGTTAGAGTGCTGTCATTCATTTTTTACTTACAGCAGCTCTAGGCAGGTTTGAGTAGAAAAACCCCACATCTCTCTACATCTGTATCTATCTATAAAGCCAACCTTTACCGCCGCAGTACTGTCTAAAATAAGATGCTGCCGTTTTAAAAGATGTCAATACAGGAGCATCACATGACATGAATAATAGATGTTTAAAATCTTTTTTCCAAGAAAGTAACAGCTGTCTCTTTATATGTGTATTTATTTATTTCATTTCTGTATTTTTTGCAGCAGTGTTAAATGTAATCTGTCCTAAATTTTTTTGTCTATGGATATGAAACAAGTTCACGTTACGAAAGCGGCATCTCAAAAATTCAAACAATGCTCTCCCATTGACTATCTCCCAACATTCCGTCCTGCTGGCCTCCCATTGGCTAGGAGGGATGATGCAGCTCCCTCCCATTGGCCATCTCCCAACTTCCAGCCCTGCTGGCCTCCCATTGACTAGGAGGGATGATGCAGCTTCCTTGAGCAGTAGCTTGTTTCATGTGTTTTTCGAGTGTGCTCATTGCAACTTTATTTTTTGGCTCAGGCTTTAAACCTTGCATAAACATTTGTAAGATTATAACTCTGCTCAGAAGACATGGCCAACACACGTGTGCACACACACACACGTGCGCGCGCACACACACACACACACACACACACACTCACATGCACATGCGTGTGATTCCCAGTGCGAGTGAAAAGAAGAAGTGGGCTCGTGGCATGTGGTTGAGTGATATCGCAAAGGAATCTGGCCAAACCTGTCTACCATCGGTACGATATTGAAGCAGAAGGAGGCCTTAAAAGGTATACTTTTATAATTTTTAAAGGGTTTAGGGGTAGTTTTGGGGGCCTTGGAACGAATCACACATTTTACATGTAAAATGCGGTTCAAGTTAGGAAAAATCCAGGTTACGAAACGGGTACGGTTTAATTTCATAAATTGAGGTACCACTGTATTACTTGTGGAGTAGGGTACGGTGGAGTGAAAATTGTGAAAAATTAAATTTTTGATTATTTTTACTTGGAATAGCAATAAAAAGATGTGGAGAGGTGTCATCTAAAGGATTTTAAAAATTCATCTTAATTAGTTGATATCTTAGGCTCCCTCAAGAGCAATGAAAATGGCCATATTTAGGCATTTTTACTGAAAATGTTTAATTATGATATAGTGATCCAATCTGCTTTAATATTATCAAAAACATATATTTTAGGCAGTTTGGCACAGTGTTCACATATATCGTCTCAAAAAAACATTTGTCACAAGTACATTTGTCAGGAGAACTTGCAGCTACAAATGTCAAACAAATGGTCTACCTCGCATCGAAATATGTCAATTCGGCCGATGTAGCTGTCGCTGTCCTTTCTACTCTTGTACAGCTTGAGAATATTCGTGAATTTTGTGTGGTACACCTTCAATAATCGGAACGGCTCGTTTGTACAACACAGTTGGTATCCAGGGTTTACTCCAAAAGTTCATGACATCAGTGATCACGATATCAGCGACACCAGTGAATGATGCCTGATACTTCTTGTGTTTCTCTGTGAGTGTATGTGCAGACAGGAGGTAGAACTTCATAACATCACTGTACGTAGGAAGAACCTTGGCTGGACGTTTTACTGGAGCGCCGATTACAGGACAGACCAGTGGAGCGCTTTTCTCTCTTGTACCTTGAGCCATATCTGATATAAAACCAAAGCAAGAAAATATTAAATAAAATAAAATCATAGTTATCAAGATATGGTCCGCAAGTGTTACTAGTACATTAGGCCTAGTTGTGACACAATTTCAAAACCATAAACCAACTATTTAGGGCTAAAAATGGCAGGTTTTACCTAATTTCGCGAGAAACGGAAAAGAGAGTTCAATCTTCTTTCCGGTATGATGCTGCCGCCACCTGATGATAGTTTCCTCTACTAAACTACTGAATCCTGACCTTTCCAGTCATACCAAATCTGTTAACTGTGAATGTTCTAATTATTTAGAGTTATTCCCTTTGTCGGCAATCGTGTGCTCACGTGCTCTCAAAATCGACTCGACATACCTTTTTCCGAGTGAGTTGTGGGAACCTAAAATTTTTTTACAGATTTTTAATATTTTACATATGTTTATAACTGATATTGCTACTTCTTTTCTACACTATTCTGAATTGATTTAGAAAAACTATATGTTTCATTCCACCCTATTGTGGAGTGAATTGGTCCACTGAAGCCACTTTCTGCGTCAGACACATTAAATGTATGGCAGTGACTGGACCGGTCCGGACTGTTGGTGTAATCTAAAATCCGTTTCTCTTTATCTTTCTCATTTGTGTTCAGCGGCTGCACATCTCAAAACTCGTCGAGGTCAGATAACGATGGTGTGGAAGATTAAGGCCCCAAAGTGGCCGTAGCGGTTGGTGGGTCCGGGTATATTTTGGTCTCATAGCGCCACACGTTTTGCTTCGAGCGTTACCGATTGCTATGCTTTGAGGTGAGTACATGAATAATGCATTGGATTCAACCCAAACTGAGCCAAAGGGCTGAAAGCATGGGTGCACCATTCAGTAATAACCATGTTCCACGACTCACAGTCCGGACGGACGACAACTAAAATCATCACAGGGAGCACATCATTTCTTCTTTCTTTCTTGCTCTCTCTTTTTCTCTCTCTATCTCCCCCTTGTTTTCTCTCTTTCTTCGAGTGTCTTCTTTTCTTGCTCGCTCTTTGTTTCTCCCTCCACCTCTCTTCCTTTCTCTCCCTCTTTCCACCCTTTTCCTCTCTCTCTTTCTCTACCTTCCTTTCTCTCTTTCTGTCCCCATCTCTATCACTCACTCTTTACTGTGTTTCTTTTTTCCTCTATCTGGCTTTCCTCTTTTCTCTCTTTTCTTCCCCTGCCTCTCCCACATTCTCTCTCTCTCTCTCTCTCTCTCTCTCTCTCTCTCTCTCTCTCTCTCTCTCTCTCTCCTCCTTCCACTCGGCCCCCAACAATCATAGAAACTCTGTTGGAAATAAGTGGTTTTCCCGGTTCATTAGACGATTTGATATTCATCACGCAATTGTCTGCCAGACAATCAATAATCAATAATCAATCAATAATCAATGACAGTTTTAAAATTTATAAAAATGTTGAAGTAAAAAATGATCTGTGATCATCACTCCTCCCTAAAGATTATGTTACTTCAGTAAAGGCACTTTCTGTCTTTTTTTGTATCAGTCTTCATGAGAAAGCAGATAAGCTCAGGCAATCTTTACCTCACACCGTTAATGTGTTCAAAATGACAAATTTTCAAAATGTACAAATAGTGGTGCCGCCGTTGATCATCATTGTGTATAGCAGCCATTTGTACTTTACAGCATTCCTGACACAGCCACTAAATTGAGATTTGGCCATCAAAACCTCTTCATAGTAAATAATAATGTGAGTACAGTGTTCTTGTATGTGTCAGCATGACTGTTTTAGCAAACCTAAATAAAGAAATAACTTATTGTTTATGGACCTTGCCAGGGTTCAAGCATACCTAGTTCGGAACAATACTTAACCGCATAAAACAAACTGATCACCCACATGAAAGAATAACAATAACCTTGGATCCAGAATGCAATAGAATGCAAAGGTTCATGGACCACCGCCCAGACTCATACATAAACAAACTAAAAATATTCCACAGACTGGTAGATAGATATGCAGGTAAAATAGAGACAATAAACAACGTACTACATAGTACGCTGATGTCATGACACTGCATTCATTGTTTACAAACTACAGACTGAGTGTGTGTGTATGTGCACATATATATATATATATATATATATATATATATATATATATATATAGAGAGAGAGAGAGAGAGAGAGAGAGAGAGAGAGAGAGAGAGCATGTTGCCCTTGTGTTAAGACATCGTCTCTGTGATCTTTGTGTTTACACTGTTTTGCAGACTTTTGTAACCCTAAGCAAATATGATTGGTCAGAAGTGTAAGCCCACTAGCATGGGTGCACGTCTCGTACACAGAGATGAATTAACTATCTGCTCAGATTAGCACAATCTTTATATTTATTATCTTTTAGCAGAATCCTAAGCGTGTATACTTATTTTTATATTAATATTCATTGGGATTTGTACTTGTTCTTTGTATGCATCTCTCTCTTGAATAAAATTTACTTACACAAAAGAAAGAACTCTCTGCTTTGCTGGGATTCACATCAGTGTAGGCTCTGTTCTAAACGAGTTCAATGGCACCATTGTGCACTTGAAAGACCGGAAATCCATATACACAGCAAGTACACTACTTTCGCAAGTACACTACTTTCAATATTGAATGCCTCACATATTGTAAGCATTGATTGACTGTTTTAAGCTTCATGTAAAGTGACTCGGTATAAATAAGTGACTTATTTGAAATTAATGTGGATATTATTTAATATATTTGATATTATTTTACAATGTTATGTTTATAATAATTGATTTAGGGGTGTTTAATGAGATACTGTAATGGTATTTATGGATGTATAGTACAGTATGAGCGTCATACGTCACACGTCATATGTCACTGTAACAACTTATGTTCACTTTCAACTTACGTTGGGCCGTCCGGAACCAATTAAAAACGTAAGTCGGGGAGCGTCTGTATATATTCCCTTTATCAACGGTCACCACAGCAAATGATTTGCACGTTTGATTTAGAAAAGTTTTTTACACCAGATGCCCTTCCTGACACAACCCTTTATCAAGGGACAGAAACACGCTTACGGCTATGCAGCTATTCTTTACGAAAGTCAGCAATGGTTCTTTTACATGAACCTCTCACCATAAACAGTGAGAGACATGGCCCACCTTTGATTACCCAGTTAGCTGCACTGGGGGGACAGTGACAACCTTGTGAAGAGTGGGACTCGAACCCCCAACCTTAGGATCCAGCGCCCCCTACCACCAGGCCACCACTCTATATATATATATATATATATATATATATATATATATATATATATATATATATATATATATATATATATATATATATATATATATATATATATATATATATATATATATATATATAAATGGTGAGCATGATCTTGGTGATATTTAGTTTGAAATCCCTGTAAAATATGGAGAGGTTGTCTGTTGGACAAACAGCAGTCCCATTGTTATTATGAAGATGGAAGAGGGTGTTAAACATCAGCACCTTTGTAAAAGCATGGTAAACATTCTCAAAAATGTTCAACATCATTAAACTTTATTACGATTAAATGATATTAAATAATATTCACCTTTTAATAGCTCGGCTAGGTGGACAAAAGGCCACTGAGCTTTTAGACGAGGACGTCCTTAAAACCACCTGGTGCTCATAAAAAATAAATTAAGCAAATTACAGCAAACATTTCAGAGAATTGGAAGGCTGCATGGTCCAGCCACGTTAATCCACAGGCCCCTGAAAACCAAGATATCATTTCATATTTTAAACAGATAACTCGGCAAACCAACGAGCTGCTGTTTCCAACTATTGAAGACAATATTCACTCAAAGCAAGAAAAAAGCTAAAAATGTTCACACATTTGTCTTCCTTGCTAATTTGAATGCAGATCAGAGTTAGCAAAGGCATTAACCATCATTAATTAGCCTCAGTAATAATCAGAGCAAAGTCCTAATAAAGATCGTAGCAGGATTAGCTTTTGTTAGGAACAAAATGGATCAATTTCCTTCACATTAATTCACAAATTCATTTTCTAAGCTTCTTAATCCTAATATGGGTTGCGCGGAAGCTGGCGCCCATGTCAGCCAATCTGGACTAAGGTAGGGTACACCCTGAACAGCTCACCAAACCATCGCTTAACCAACACTCATACAACCATTCACACTCAAACTGACAGCTGGGGACAATTTGTAACAACCAATCAGCATACAGTGCATGTTTCTGGGCTGTGGAAGAAAACCGGAGTACCCAGAGCAAACCCAACAACAAAGCTGAGCACGACCAAACTCCAGACAGAAATATCCAAGCACGGAAATTGTACCCAGTCCTTCTTGCTGAGAGGTGGAAGTGGCCGCTGTGCCGCTTGCATAATTATTACATAAATAAATGATTGTGCATCAACTGGTTCTCACAATTATGTACCTTGCGATCACCCAGTCCTCACAATAACCCAGTTCTAACATCCACCCAGTCCGAACAGCCACCCAGTCCTCACAATCGTCCAGTCTGAACATCCACCCAGTCCGAACGTCCACCCAGGCCTTACAATCTGCCAGTCCTCACAATCACGCACTCCTAAGATCCACCCAGTCCTCACAATCACCAGGTCTTTCTTAGATGCAAAGGTTTTACTCATAATTTACTAATCGATAACAGTAACCAATTGAAGGGTGTCTCTCTCTCTTTCTCTCTCTCTCTCGCTCTCTCGCTCTCTCTCTGTGTGTTGTGTGTGTGTGTGTGTGTGTGTGTGTGTGTGTGTGTGTGTGTGTGTGTGTGTGTGTGTGTGTGTGTGTTCTACAGAAGTTCAAAACCTGTTCTCTCAGCATAAAAGTGTCCAACTTGTTCACCAGAAATAACAGAAATACAAAAATGATTGAACGTCTCTACTCAAGAAAATAAAACATCCACTTTTCTACAAAATAACCTCCAACAATTATATTTACATTTATTTTTAGAGCCTAATAACCATTTCATTTAAGGTGGTGAAATACATATATGCATTGCAAACATAGTTTTTCACTTTTCTTCTTTCCTCATAAAATAAAAAGGTATTTATATACATTGAGAGATAAATACATTAAAAGCCATGACTGATGCCTGCCATCTTAACTCAGGGTCTTCATCAGTCAGAGGTTTATCTGACCTTGGTCGGTATCCTGTTTGTCCCACCTTGAGACAAATAGCATCTCGCCTAGTTTAAACCTGGAGCGTTAAATGATGTGACACCTCCTGCCTTATCAGCTGCACTTCCTGTCATGGTGTCAAGGCGACAGTCACTTGTGCAGTCAGCCATCAGAGGAATCGTTCAGGGCTTCCAGTGTGTGTGTGTGTGTGTGTGTGTGTGTGTGTGTGTGTGTGTGTGTGTGTGTGTGTGTGTGTGTGTGTGTGTGTGTGTGTGTGTGTAAAATGCATGGTGTAATAAGGCCCTAGCCAGACCAATATGGAAATAACACTGTAAATATGTAATATAGATAAAGAATTTTATGGGCTTTCGGTGGGGATATGTACACTTGCGTTTTGGAAAAGCATTGCCCTGAGCTGATTCAGCCAAGCGTGACTCACCGCTAGATATTGCAAAATGACATGAAAATCCCACCAGGTGCCATATTACAGTTTCAAGCAATGTTTTTTGGAGGGAAAAAATGTCCTCATAAGGGGCTGCCATGAGTGCTTGCTCATATGGGTCATGTTGGCAAGAACATTGAAAGACAAAATAACACCAGAGTTACGTTGCTTGTGTACAGGGAACAAATGTGAGGAAGGGAAACTGCACTGCAAGCAATTGGACCATGATATGAAGGAAAAACAGCTGAATTTGAAACAGCTCCCAGCCGTTTGAGGCCTGATGAGAAGGGTGAGGCTGAAGTATAAAGAGCAGGGCCAAATGACATTTGCATGAAGCAAGAGCTGATTAACAATCCTCTGGGCTTCAGAGCAAGTCGGCAGGGGTGAGTCCATAATCATTAGAGAGATGAGTGTAACACAAGAGAGATGGACTGGGTGTGCACCATGTTTGATTAAACTGGACCTTGCAGACAAAAAGTGTCTTTATGAACACATTGTGGAAACTGATACGTGACTGGACGATGACATGCCGATGAAACCTAGGTGGGAGGTGCTGATTAGACTGATAAGTTTGGATCTCTGGAATTGGCTGGATTTGCAGCGAGTTCTTTCAACGCCAACAGCAAGAGCAAACCAATCAAAAATCAATTAAGAAATGTGACTAAAGCAAGACAGCAACATCTAGAGATTGGCCATGTTTACTCCAAGAAATGTAGAACGTTCACAGACACATCGCTTGAGTAAGGTGAGCCTTTCGGCTTGTCAAGCTTCTGTTACTGGTAATTAGCATGGTGACACTGTAAGTGAAGGATCTGTATCTGACACAGCAACAGAGGGGGAAATGGCAACCCGAAGGTCAATTACCAAGAATTTCACTAAAAGAGGCTCTGAGCAAATTTCATTGATTGACTTACTGTGTGCGGTCAGATAAATTACGTCCACTTGCTGGGCATGCTGTAGTGATGCAAAGAATAATTAAGGTAAAAGTTCTTGCTTGCAAGTTAGAGTTAGAGACAACCTGTAAGCGTATGTTTATTGCTCGAGGGAGCCTTGGAGACAATAATGTTAGTTTTAACTTCCATGTTGGAATATCCACTAACAACAGAAGAGCGTACGTTTTAAATTCACGAGTTTTGTGATCTTAGCCACCCTACTGTATCAGTGTCCACAGATTGGTTCTCTTAGTAGAATCAGAAACCAGTCTCCCAATAAAAAAATAAATTGAAAATAGCCCTGAAATGTGGCCAGTACCCCTCAGCCTTGGCACCCCATTATAAAAAGTGTGATAAGTCCCAAAATGGAATTAAAAATGGTTATGATCAGTATCTGTGATGTCATTGTTGATTTAATGTACAGAATACAAATTCAAGATGGCATCTGTGGTGGCCATATCAGATATCGCATCACGGCGGATATTGATTTTGTAGCATCTGGGAGTTACAGTCCCAACATCCACACTAAAAATTGAGATGAGGATGATGGGCATTTCTGAGCTGTTGTCGAAATGCAAATTCAAGGTGGCAGCTGTGGTGGACATATTGGATATTGGACCATGATGAAAATCAATAGGTTTGTGTAGATAGATGGTTCCACCAGAACAAAAAAAAAAATGGTTATCGATGATGGCGTTTTGCAGGTAGTTCGTGCAATACAATTTCAATATGGTAGCTACAGGGGCCAGGACGGATACAAGACTGAGACGTAAATTGATAGGCTTGTGTAGTTACACAGTGACAACATCCACACGAAAATAGTTAATGCAACTGTGGACAGACAAACATATGAGAGAACATCACATGTGAAGATAGTACCCCTCACTCCGATTGGTTTAGGGTTAATAAGTCTGTACTGCACTCAGATGGGATTACGAACTTGCTTGAATGGTGGGATTTAAAACTACATATTTGTCTTCCACATCAAATTATTTCAGAACCGCTATTGTGAACACAGGCTTGCAAAAAAAAAAAAAAAAAGTCTCTGTCCAGTCATCCATCACCTATCCTAGGGGTTACCTGACCTGGTCACGGAGTACCCCTATGCCTGGAACATTTTCATGGTTTCCTTGTTCCAAAACCACCTAATTTAAGCAATTAAATTATTAGCATAACTTTTTTTCTGAAGGGGGTGTAATGGAGTAGAAAAACCACAAAAATGTAGAAGACAGAGGTCCTCCAGGAGCAGGTTGTGAACTTCTGCTTTACACCACTTATCTGCCTGGTTCATGGATGGAGTGGAGCCAGTCCCACGTAATGTTCTGTTGGGTGGGTCTAGTTTTTAAAAATTATTTTTATATTACCCATCACTGAGAGCACACGTCATGGAGCACGTACCACGGTCAGGTTGTTATGAAGACACTATTTTAAAGGCAACTGGTTTTATTGACAGGTTATGGACTTGTCACATCTTACCAAATATATCAACATGTCTTAGAGAAATTGGGGACATTATTATGGGACGATTATGCTCTACCAGGATCAGACTCTGTGTTCCTCTGACCCTCTGTCACTTTAACAAGATGTCCAGCCAATGTGCCAATGACATCATCTATCGCTTGACCTGCAGACTATTCGATGATGTCACAGAGAGGGGTGTTACCACTTTGGGACACCCCACCTGCAGAGATTTATCTACTGCTTCTAGTTAGTTACTTGGACATGTGATTGCTGTGCTGTGCATGTGAAGCAGTGATGTGATAACATCACTTTTTAAATTCCCCGATTTGCTTGTGTATGAAAACTGCTCTCCTAGGCCAAGTCCGCTTTAATTGCCTGGAAATTGCTGCTGTTTCATACATTAACTTAAGTTTATTTTTTTTTGTTTTGTTTTCATTCATTTGCTCAGTCATGACTGCACAGTGGTGTAGTGGTTAGCACGTCTACCTCTCAGCAACAAGGTCCTGGGTTCGATTCCCAGCTCGCGTGTTTCTGTGTGGAGTTTGCACGTTCTCCCTGTGTTGGCGTGGGTTTCCTCCAAGTTCTCCAGTTTCTTCCCACAGTGAAAAAACGCACATTAGGTGAACTGGCTATTCCAAATCACCCCTAGGTGTTAATATGAGTATGTTGTGTGTGTTGGCCCTGTGGTGGCCAGGATAGCTGTCCAGAGTGTACCCTACATTCTCCCAGAGTTGGCTGAGATGGGCTCTAGCCTCGCCATGATCCTAATTAGGATTAAACAGTTCTCAAAATGGATGGATTAATTCATTTAATTAACCACTTAATCATAATTGGGTCATGGGGAGGGTGCCCATCAGTCAACTCTGGCCAAGGGCGCTCTGGACAGTTCGCCAGGCCATCGCAAAGCAGAAACCCATTGATGGCTAATCTTGATGAAAGTCAGCGATGGTTCTTTAACATGAACCTTTTCAGCACAGACAGTGAGAGACATGACCGGCCTTTGATAACCCAGTTATCTGCACTGGGGGGACCGCAGTGACAACCTGGTGATAATGGGGCTTGAACCTCTGAGGTTGGGATCATTAATCAAGCACCTTATCTCCAGCCACCACTTTAGTTTGATCACTTGATATAAGATTGATTTTTTTTTTTTTTTTTTTGATAGTGCAAAAACTGAAAATGCAGAAAGTGTGGTCACATGATCCTAATCTGCAAAGCAGACTGGCTGTTCCAGGTATAAGTAACAGTTGGAATTACCTGTACCGTGAACGTGGCAAGTTGAATTATATGTAGTCTTACTTGGTGCCTCGTCATTACTTTGACCTCAGGGTGGTCATCAGTGTCATTTCTAGAATGCCTTCGCCTGTTCCTACAGTATTCACCCTTTACGTTTGAATAATCTCTTTCAGCATTTAAGTTATGGAGGCTTAATACTGCCGTTGGTCACAGCCATGACATTTCCCTTGCAGTTTTTCTCCTTGTAATCAGAATTACATTACAAGAAAGGGTACAAAATGCACAACTTCCAATCTTCATATCTCTGCAACTTTCTTTTTTCTTTCTGTGAACTGTGAGTTATAACAGCAAAATACAATTTGAAAAACGTCCGAGTGCCTATTCAAGTTGATTTTTAGGCCTCGTGATGTACACCGATGACCAGAAAAATCTTACGATATGACGAAATGATGTATCAGGATAGGGGACCTGAACCCGCGCTGGAATTGGAGCACAGTACTTTATATTTTTATGCGCTGACCTTATGCAGATCTCTTTGTTTGCTAAACAGTACAGTGGTACCTCTCCTTACGAGAGTCCCAGCAAACAAAAAATCCAATTTATGATAAACATTTTCCTAAATTTTTTGTCTCTGTATACGATACAAGTTCTCCTTACGAAACGCCCCAAACGTGCCATTCAAACATTGAAACGTTCCATTCAAACATTCAAACAATGCGCGAGTTGCTCTCCCATTGTCTGTTTCCTAACATCTCGCCCCACTGGCCTCCCATTGGCTAGGAGGGATGACGCAGCTCACTTGACCAGAAGCTTGTTTCATGAGTTTTTTGAGTGTGCTCATTGCATCTTTATTTTTTGGCTCAGGCTTTTAACCTTGCATAAACATTTTTAAGATTATAACTCTGCAAAGAAGACATGGTCAACACGAAGTAAGTATCTTAAAAGGTATGCTTTTATAATTTTTAAAGGGTAGTATTGGGGGCCTTGGAACGAATCCGGCATCTTCCTTTTGACTTTTTCCCTTTTACTCGGGGGTCGCCACAGCAAATCATCTGATTCGCATGTTTGATTTGGCAGAGGTTTTTACGTCGGATGCCCTCCCTGTCACAACCCTTTTAACAAGGGACAGAAACACGCTGACAACTTTGCAGCCTATTCTTTACGAATGTCAGCAATGGTTCTTTTACATGACTCAACATAGACAATGAGAGACATGGCCCGCCTTTGATAACCCAGTTAGCTGCACTGGGGGACAGTGACAACCCGTGGGGACTCAAACGCCCAACCTAAGGATCAGCGATCCTGCGCCCTATCCACTAGACCATGTAAAATGCGGTTCTACTTTCAAAAAATCCAGGTTACGAAAAAGGCTCTGTAACGGATTAATTTTGTAAGGTGAGATACCACTGTACTTATTATGTTGATGGCCTTCTGAAGCGTTTCCCTGATTCCTGTCACTGGCCGTGTTTTACACGTGATCTGGACCTGTGTATACACGGCCTTGTGTGGCACAGTGGTTTTGGAGGCCGATATTTCATCCCACTTATGGGTGTAGATGGATTGGAAGGTAAAGTGGTCTTGACAGGCCTAACGCTTACTATTCATCCAATCTCTGATTAAAAAACATGTTTTTTTCCAACAGGTATGCCAGAGCGGTGAGTGAGGAGTCTGTTATACTATCTCCTCTGCAGCGGACCTGTCTTCACTCCTGTCTGTTTCCTTTGTGAAATCTGAAGGTGTGTGATTAAAGATATAAACGTAAATCCTCTGTGTGAAGCAGGCCAACATGAAAGCTTGACAAAATGCTTCAGTCTACCTTTTGGGTGGTTTTTAAACAGGCCGACTTTGGTCTGGAGCAAGAAAGGGCTTGTTTTTTTCTTTTTCTTTTTTGCTCTTCTTATGGTTTAACAAGATATAAAAAACAAAAATGCAGCCGTGTCAGACTGGCAACCGGCTGGTCCGCGAGTAGAACCTGGCATCACTGCCAACACGTGCACGTTGCAGATAAGACTCTTCAGCTTTTTTCGAGTACCTCAATGGCACATGGCTACTAATAAGGTTGTCGTTTCTCGCTGTGCATTTAGCACGCAGTCTGACTGTGAATTCCTTGACACACTCCCTGTTCTTATCTTCCCTGATGGTGATCTCTTGGATCTTCACAGCTGGTGGCATATTAAAAGAGATAAAAGATGCCTCCGAGATAAACGTTTCCTTGATCTCACAAAAAGATAAGAGAAACTATAGAAGTGACACCCAAGTGGAAAAAAATTACCCTAATCTGAGAAAATGGTAATTGAGCCCCATGGGTTAAGTTGGGCTTTTTCTTCTTCTTCTTCTTCTTCTTCTTCTTCTTCTTCCTTTTTTTAATCAGATCTATGCTTTAATCGCATTGCAAGCACCGGACTGATTTGATCAGTGATGGATCAAATTAACCAAGAAATGCACTTTGTCCTTGTTAGTAATTAAAAGTTGCACTAATCCACCCACTTTGAGATGTAACTGCTGAAAGTTGCAGGGCTAAAAATGTCTGCATACAGTCGAGCAAAACCGTGTGGAGAGGAACAAAATTATCTGAGCACAGCAGGTCAGGCTCTGTTCATCCGAAAAGGAAAAGCAGCCAACTTTACTTATTCTTCAGAAACTACTGCCAAAAAAAAAAAAAAAAAAAACCTTAATCCACAACTTTCTTTTATCCAATTACTGCAGTGGACAGCTTCATTCTTTCATTTGTACACACTTAACACTTTCTGGAGGTGAGGGTTTTGGAGTCTGTCCCAAAAATACTGGGGATGACATGGAAATACACCCTAAATGGGACTTCAGGGCACCACTCATTCACCTGGAGATACCAGTCCACCAGCCAGCATGAAGAAATCCAGAGAAAACCAATGTGAAGACCCGGCAGTGACCACAAATACTGAGGGGAAGTTCAATTAATTTAAAGCACTTGATTCGTTCAACTGTAGCAAATTGATTCATATCAATAAACAAACAAATAAATAAAGGCTTGAACTGGCATCGCCAAGTTGCAAGGCATACAGTTACCTCCCTGAGCTGTTTCCTCTGCCTTATGAAGATATATATCGTATCCGAAAAAATTGGAGTGGGTGGGCGCTTATTAAAATGTTACCAGTGGAGTGGAACGGTAAGTGCTTATTACCATCAGCGTGGAAAACATGAATAATAACAGAACAATAAAAAAGTTTTACTGGTATTTGTGCTATTCATTCTGTAGTAGCAACCAAACTACTTACATAAAAGCTGAAAATAAACTCACTTTAACATGCAGTGAATGCCTCATTTTACAGTTTCATAGACTGATGGAATGAAATTGATAAGTTTGATCCACAATTTTGCTCCCAGTACACATGGGTAGTTATTAAACGTAAGATAAAAAACACTGGGGGAAGGGTGGGGGGTGTTACTGGAGCAGGGCGCTCATTACATTGGTTACGGTATTTATATAAGCGATCATATTGAATAGTCAAACCTTCAATTTCTCTTTTACATTTTAATGACAATGAAGTATTCATTTTTCAAATCGCAAATATTTCATAAATATTTTTACAACTATATCCAGGTTTCCTGAACCATTCAGTAAGTTTGTGGTTTGTGAAGAATGTTTTTTTGTATTTCTCCTGTTTTCTCTCACCCATCAGGTATCACATTCCCTATCACAAGGATACCATCAACCAGGAAGGGGCGAAAGCATACACACGCCTCCTCCATGACATGCGATGCCAACCACCAGCCTCTTTTCGAACTACGGCACCACGCGTATTTGGGGCTAGTTCAACACACTCCGCGGGAAAGCGCTATCCGCGCCCTTGAGCCAATGAGTTCACAGACGCCTGTGATGACACTGGCGACCGCTGTGAGTGACATGAAAGTGAGCGTATGCCGTCCATCTCTCGTGTGAGAGCTCGGCCAATCAGCGCCCATGGACTCCTTGGATGGCTGAGGCATCAAAACAGATTCAAACTTGCGATCGTAGATTGACTTGACTTTATTTAACTGTTAGTTTCATGAAATATCAGAAGCATTTCCTTGATCTTTTCCGAAAAACAAATGTACTGTTATAGGGTTGTATGTTTGTTTGTTTGTTTTTTGTGAAGCTGGCAAAATGCTTAGCATTTACACCTCAGAGCAGGAAGATCTGCTGATTGTTTGCAATTTGCACGTTCTCCACATGCATGCATGGGTTTCCCCTTGGTACTCCAGTTTTCTTCCTCAGTCCTGAGACATATACAATAAGTTATTTGATTGTTCCCATACTGTGTATATCATTGGACTGTGAGAGAAATAGGGAGAAGTGAGAGCGCAAACCTCGCCATGCCACCCTGAATAAATACTCTTTAGTGGTCAATTAGCTTTGCGTTGCTCGAGCATGAAGCAATATTTGACGAAACTTCGCACAGGTGTTTGATTTGCTTCTTGAACAGTAAACACAGCGGAAGATCCATGAGTGATTGATTGACGTCACCGACTCCGTTTCTACGCTCGCATGTTGGACATGAAGTCACAGCCGGAGTGTGTTACAGAGGTGATGCTTTCTCCCATTGAAAAACAAATCAAAACTACTCTTCAAGCTTAATTTGACTTTGTTCACTTCAATATTTCCCTCAGTCCTGAGCAACCTAAAAGCACAAGCCCCTCTGTGTTCCTTTTCTTCCAAACCCAAACAGAGCTGCTGAGCACTCAGGGAAAATGCCACTGACAGCTAATGTACGCGAGATGCTTTCTTTACTGCATAAATCATTTAGAGAGTCAGTCTACCTGTCAGAGCTTGTTTTGTGCAATCGAGATGGCATTGCTGGTGCCATGCTTTACTATAAAAGATCTCCCGCCTGAGCACCCCTCTCTGTTCAAAAATAGAAAAATGGGAGAGATGAATAGTGCTGGAAAAAAGAACAAAAATACAGCAATTTGCTGCTTTCCATTTGCATAGAAACTGCCGACGCACTCGAGTGAAGGAAACATAATGACTGTGGTTCAGATCTGGGGTTCGGGGGTTTTAATATTGATTCACCCACTCATCTCCAAACCTGCTTCGCCCTGTTAGCGACATGGGAGGCTCGAGCCTATCTCAGCTGACTTTGGGTGAAGGTGCGGTACACCCTGAACAGCTCACCACTGCATCATGGGGCCTACACACACAAACACTCACTCTAACACCTAGAGGCAATTTGGAAAAGCCAATGTGTCTAATCTGTATATCGTTGGACTATTGGAGGAAACCAAAGTACCCAAATGAAACCTACTCAAGCAAGAGGTATAACGTGTGCTGTGTCTTTAACACTGTCAGCACAACGCACCTCTGGCGCACTGAAACCTGCTTGTTTCGCAGAAGCTTCAACTTGTTGAATGAGTTTCTCATTTTATGACAATCTGCATGCTAATCTTCACCGGAGAAGCCAGAGCAAACTGGAGTGTCACAACTGAGCTATTACACACCAGTAACATCATCATCATCATCATCATCATCATCATCATCATCATCATCATCATCGTCACCACCACACTCCCTGTGCTGATCAAGCACCATGAAGAACCAACAAATAGAAAGGCAACAAAGTTGAAGAAGCAGGTTTGATCGACTCATCCCATGGTCTGGCTGGGCTGGGATTGTGTGAGCTTATGTTCCCAGTGACTGACCATCCACCATTACTGTGCCCTACCAGTAGTTCATTAATCAATGTTACCTTCCAACAGCCAAACGCTGATCATTACTCTTCAAAGCAAACGCCATCTGATCTCCATGCTTCCCAATAGCCAGTCAGTACAGTAATTACTTCCTAACAACCAATCAGTGATCAGCATTGATTATGATCTCTGAATTTCACAATGATCAAACACTGATCATTCGACCCACAATCATAAGCACTTATTAATCATCAAGACTTCCCAAGAATCACTGGTCATGATTATTCCCAACAGCCAACCACTGATCACCATTATTCATAACAGACATTCAGAGATCACCATTATCCATAACAGACAATCATTGATCACTATTATTCCCAACAACCAATCCTGGGTCATGACTGTTCCCAACAATCAATAATGCATCATCATTTTCCCCAAGCATCAATCATTGATCAACATTATTCCCAAGAGCCAATCCTCGATCACACTTGTTCCCAACACTTAACTGTTGTTGTTGTTTATAGTACAATTTATTATTATTATTATTATTATTATTATTATTATTATTATTGTTATTATTATTATTGTTGTTGTTGTTCATTCAAAATCCTGGTGGTAAAGGGTGCTGGAGCGCTGGTCCAAATGTTGGGGGTTCGAGTCCCACTCTCCACAAGATTGTCACTGTCCCCCCCCAGTGCAGCTAACTGGGTTATCAAGGGCCGGCCATGTCCCTCACTGTCTATGGTGAGAGGTTCATGTAGAAGAACCATTGCTGACTTTCGTGGAGAGTAGCTGCAAAGCCGTCAGCGTGTTTCTGTCCCTTGCTAAAGGGTTGTGTCAGGAAGGGCATCCGACATAAAAACCTCTGCCAAATCAAACATGCGAATCAGATGATTTGCTGTGGCGACCCCTGAAAAAGGGAAAAAGCCGAAAGGAAAAGAAGAGTTGTTCATTCAAAATCTGGAGGAAATCACATTGCAGTCAATGTGATTCAGCTAGATATGCTGCATGCGATTCCCAGCTAATCTCGTTTCCAATTAATTCAAAACGTTAGATGAAAACATTAAAGGACATATTTAAACAATTATTATTTTTCAAAGTTAAAAAAAGAATAAGTATTTGATGATATAGAGGCATTTTTTATTTTCAAAAATGTGCAAAATGTGCCTTTTTTTTTTAACTAAAACTGACTTTGTGTGGCTGCTGCAAAGCGTAGGCGTCTACTGATGAAAACGGGCAGCTATTTCTCACTGGCTTTCTCTGGGTGGACAGTGATTGGAAGAACATAGCAAATACTGTAGAAGGGCGAGACCCTTTCAAGACTCCGCGGTGTGGTGGAACATTGCACTTTTTCGTGGGGTTCTTGTTCCTCTCAGATATGACTTTAAGCAGCATAATTAATTTATTATTATTATTATTATTATTATTATTATTATTATTAATATTAATAATATTAATAATAATAATAATAATAATAATAATAATAATAATAATAATAATAATAATAATAATAATAAGTTTTGACAACTCAGGCCTGCAAGGATTTTAGACCAAGTACTAACAAAGCAAGTTGGTGGCCAAGCAAGGCAGTGCTGAACTCTTATATAATAATCTGTGAGGAGGAAGATTTTGTTGCCTGCTGGTTGTAAATAGTCGTTTAATTGATCAGATGTTAATGATGGATAAATCGGCCTGTAGAATAACATCAAGAACAACTTTTTAAATTTTTTTATTTAACTTTTGTTTATTTTTGTGCACCTGACTCTTCTTTTATCTTGGTCTTCTGCTCTCACCATCTTCTGATGTCTTTATATGCAAATGGCCGTATCAAATCGATATACAGTCGGCCCTCTACTTACGAAAACCTCTGAGCACAAGAAATCCAGGTTACGAAAAACATTTTCCTAAATTTTCGTCCTCTTTTTATGAAAACAACCTCTTTTTACGAAAAGCGTCAAATGCGCCATTCAAAAATTCAAATGCTCCATTCAAAATTCAAACAATGCGAGAGTTGCTCTCTCATTGGCTGTCTCCCAACATCCCACCCCATTGACCTCCCATTGGCCAGGAAGGAGCTGACCTGTACCCATACTTCCTGTTTGTCACACGCATGGAGAGTTGAACAGGACTGTTGGCTTGTTTAGAGATTGATCATTGCATTATATTTCATTATTACCAAAACCCCTCTACAATCGGGACGATATTGAAGCAGAAGGAGACCTTAAAGCGTAAATACAGTGATGGAGGTGATTATTTTGGCATGATATTGAAGCAGAAGGAGCATGAAAACAGAGTGCTCCGTGGGACAAGACCTCCGATCGCAAGGAAACAAGTTAATATTGAATCAGGACCTCTGATCTTTCAAACAGCTACAGTAATTCTGCTTTAAATACAACATCCTGTCCATTTAAACATTTAAACACAATTGGTCCGTCGGTTGTGTGCTGCGTGTGGGCAGAGCCCGCATTCGACAAAACACACCAGAGAGAGTTTTGTGTGTGTCTGTGAGTGTGTGTGTGTGTGTGTGTGTGTGTGTGTGTGAGAGAGAGAGAGAGAGAGAGAGAGAGAGAGAGAGACTGCATAAAGAGTCAGTCAGAGATGAAAGGAGGCATTCTTTAATCTTCTCTTTCGAGAGAGCACATTGCAGCTTATTTTTCGGTTAAATTGTTTAATTCAGTAAATGTTTAATAAATGTCGCACGCTCCGCTGAATGTGAGCAAAACACGGCTCATCCGGCTCTCCGCTCCCTCAAGGAAACAAGTTAAAGTTGACCTCCGATCTGTCAAGCAGAGAGTGCACATTGATTTCCCCATCTTAAAATGCTCCGGCATCCTGCGTGTGGGTGGAGCCCGCATTCGGCGGAGCGCGCCACAAAGTATGTTGTTTATGTGTGTGTGTGTGTGTGTGTGTGTGTGTGTGTGTGTGTGTGTGTGTGTGTGTGAGAGAGAGAGAGAGAGAGAGAGAGAGAGAGAGAGAGATAGAGAGAGATAGTGTTGTGTGTGTATGTATGTTAATAAAAAAATGTTTAATAATGGTTTAATGAATAAATGTTAATAAAATGGTTTAATATGTTAATAAAATGTTTAAATGGTTTCATGAATAATTTTCTTTTACTTTTAACACATATTTCATACAAAATTGGTGTACTTTTATCATTTTTAAAGGGTCTATGGGGTAGTCTTGGGAGCCTTGGAACGGATCACGCGTTTTACATGTCAAATGCGCCTCTACTTACGAAAACTCCAGGCTACAAAAAAGGCTCTGGATCAGATTAATTTCATCAGTAGAGGGCTGACTGTAAATTAGTTGATGCGCTCGTCTGGCAGGTACCTGACCTTAGCTAGCCTGCCATTTTCAGCGTGTATTAACTTTCAATTGTGGCAGTGTGCAGCAGCCCTTCAGCCTCACTGAGACGCCACCAAAAACAGAGACTAAATGGGCTTTAGCACTGATACGCCTCCTCTCAGCACTAAGTTTGCACTGCGGCAGGCTGGAACGCCAAAAGGAAAACAAAATACAAAAAGCGACCGTCATATTTCTAAAGGAAAGCACACACAACTGTGTCATTAATACAATTACACGGCACACACCGTTTCACTTGAATCGATGAGATGTAGGCCGATCTCAGGTCGTTTTTTAAAATAATTATTATTCTGAGAAAAAAAAGGGCTGTGCCAGCGAATCTGCTGCGTGTTAGAACAGCAGCTCTGAGTCATGGGAGAAACTCGGCACAGTAATGCTTCATGTCAGGCTGCAGACACTTCTTGCTTTTCTTTTCTCACTCTTCCCTGCAGATTTTCGTGCTGCAGAACTGGTCTTTATTTGGAATTATCCACTGACGATTAATAAACGTCGTGGTGGCTCTGCTCCCCTGGGACGCCGTGCCAGAGAAAACGGCGTGCTGATAACGGAGGGAGATCCATCTTGCCTGCCTGTCACGTTTGCCACCCAAGACACCATCTGTCTGCAATACTAATCTGCATGGGATGGGAGAGAGGGGAGGAATTTACATTAAAATTCATACGGAGCTTGTCGAGTTTCTTTAAGTCTTTTTAAAATTGGGAAGAGAATGACTGAGCCTGGCGTTCATGCCTGTGCAGAAATCTGAAGCATGTACGGGAGTGTTTGAGCCACTGGATTAAATTCAAGAAATAAATACATTCAAACTACAGAGCGACTGAACAGTATGCTCCAATCTCTCGAGATTTTTTTCCCCGCACTGCAGTGATACATGGAAATGCTTTGCTTTTAGCGCTTAAAAACATGTCAGGACAGACTGAGCAACAAAAATGCTCTCAACTCTGAGCAGCCTGGCCATCCATTTCGTGATTATTTGTGTTTCTGGTCCCTGACTTGTCGGAGAAGTCTGGAGCGCACTGTTTAAACTTCCCCCAAATGTCCTCTGAATCACTGATTGAAAATCCCTGACCGACGGTCATAGCGGGAACGATGATGGCGTACGCGCTGCGGCCCTCTGAACTGAACTACACGCTACTCATAATGGTTTCCAGTGGAGCGCAGGCGATGCCATGGCAACCGCAAATGCACCGGTAGACAAAACAAAAAGCAAAAATTGGCAAAGTGGTGAGGTTGAGTGGAACACGCTGAGGCTTTAAGTGTGAAGAGCAGAGATGTGACTAAAGGGTTGGAAAAATACTCTGCTGCTGTCGAAACGTCTCCGGCTAGTGAGGTTCGGAGACTATTCAACTGAGAGAGAGGAGAAGACTGCACTCTATACTGTACTCTGTACTATACTCTATATTGTACTCTATACTATACCATATTCCATATTGTACTCTACACTGTATTCTATACTGTACTCTATACTGTATACTGTATTCCATACTGTAATTTATACTCTCCTCCATAATATATACCACATTCCATACTGTACTCTATACTGTACTCTATACTATATATTGTATTCCATGCTGTACTGTATACTGTATTCTATACTGTGGTCTATACTGTGCTCTATAATGTACTCTATTCTATATACTGTATTCCATACTGTACTCGATACTGCAGTTTATGCTGCACTCTATACTGTACTCCATACTGTACTCCATACTATACTCTATACTGTACTCTATATTATATATTGTATACCATACTGTACTCATTACTAGGGGTCACCAACCTTTTTGAAACTGAGAGCTACTTCATGGGTACCAATTAATGCGAAGGTCTACCAGGTCGATACACAGTTGTGACAGAACAAATTTGCTCAATTTACCTTTAATTATATGTTATTATTAATAATTAATGATATTCATCTATGTCAGGAACCTTTGTGACTAAGAGAGCAGAAAAATAAAATAAATAAAAAAAATAAAATCCAATCCTCTGAGAGCCAAATATGTTTGTTAATACTGAGACCAAACATTTTAGAGTATAATAAGACTGTGAATTTATTTTAAACAACATTGTTATAACAATTCTTCTTTTCCTTTCGGCTTTTCCCTTCAGGGGTCGCCACAGCGAATCATCTGCCTCCATCTCACCCTATCCTTTGCATCTTCTTCTCTTACACCAACGACCTTCATGTCCTCCTTTACCACATCCATGAATCGTCTCTTTGGTCTTCCTCTAGGCCTTTTGCCTGGTAGTTCCCGCCTCAGCATCCTATTACCAATATACTCACTATCCCTCCTCTGTCCAAACCATCTCAATCTAGCCTCTCTGACTTTGTCTCCAAAACGTCTTACATGTGCTGTCCCTCTGACGTGCTCATTCCTGATCCTATCCATCCTCGTTACTCCCAAAGAGAACCTCAACATTTTCATCTCTGCTACCTCCAACACTGCCTCCTGTCTTTTCCCCAGGGCCACTGTTTCTAACCCATACAGCATCGTTGGCCTCAACACCGTCTTGTACACTTTTCCTTTCATTTTTGCCGATACCCTCCTATCACACATCACACCGGACACTTTTCTCCAACCATTCCAACCTGCCCGCACACGCTTCTTCACCTCTTTTCCACACTCTCCATTGCTCTGGATTGTTGAGCCTAAGTACTTAAAATCCTCCACCTTTCTTATCTCTGCTCCCTGTAATCTCACCGTTCCTCTTTGGTCCTTGGCATTCATGCACATGTATTCTGTCTTACTGAGGCTAATCTTCATTCCCGTCCTCTCCAGGGCATACCTCCACCTCTCTAGATTTTCCTGCACTTGTTCTCTGCTCTCACTACAGATTACAATGTCATCTGCAAACATCATAGTCCATGGGGAATCTTGTCTAACCTCGTCTGTCAGCCTGTCCATCACCATAGCGAACAAGAAGGGGCTCAGAGCTGACCCTTGATGCAGTCCCACCTCCACCTTGAACTCTTCTGTCACACCGACAGCACACCTCACCACTGTCTTACATCTCTCATACATGTCCTGCACCACTCTAACATACTTCTCTGCCACTCCAGACTTCCTCATGCAATACCACAGTTCTTCTCTCGGCACCCTGTCATATGCTTTCTCCAGATCCACAAAGGCACAATGCAGCTCCGTCTGACCTTCTCTGTACTTCTCCATTAACATCCTCAAGGCAAACACTGCATCTGTGGTGCTCTTTCTGGGCATGAAACCAAACTGTTGTTCACAAATGCTGACTTCTGCCCTTAGTCTAGCTTCCACTATTCTTTCCCATAACTTCATCGTATGGCTCATCAACTTTATCCCTCTGTAGTTGCCACAACTCTGCACGTCTCCCTTCTTCTTAAAAATGGGCACCAGCACACTTCTCCTCCATTCCTCTGGCATCCTCTCACTCTCTAAGACCTTGTTAAATGTTCTTGTCAGAAAATCTACTGCTACCTCTCCTAGACACTTCCATACCTCCACCGGTATGTCATCAGGACCAACTGCCTTTCCATTCTTCATCCTCTTCAATGCCCTCCTCACTTCACCCTTACTAATCTTTGCTACTTCCTGGTCCTCAACAGTCACCTCTTCTACTCTTTTTCTCTCTCATTTTCCTCATTCATCAGCTCTTCAAAGTACTCTTTCCATCTTCCCAGCACACTTCTGTCATCAGTCAATACATTTCCCTCTCTGTCCTTTATCAATCTAACTTGCTGCACGTCCTTCCCATCTCTATTTCTCTGCTGTGCCAACCTGTATAAATCATTTTCTCCCTCCTTACTTTCCAACCGAGCATACAAGTCATCAAACGCACTCTGTTTGGCCTTTGACACTGCTACCTTTGCCTTACGCTGTGTCTCCCTGTACTCCTGTTTACTCTCTTCGGTTTTGTCAATGTCCCACTTCTTCTTAGCTAATCTCTTCCTTTGTACACACTCCTGCACTTCCTCATTCCACCACCAAGTCTCCTTATCTACTTTCCTTCCAGATGACACACCAAGTATTCTCCTACCTGTCTCCCTGATCACATTCGCTGTAGTTGTCCAGTCATCTGGAAGCACTTCCTGACCACCCAAAGCCTGTTTCAACTCCTCCTTGAAGACAACCCGACACTCTTCCTTTTTCAACTTCCACCACTTTGTCTTCTGCTCTGCCTTTGCCTTCTTCACCTTCCTCACCATCAGCATCATCCTGCACACCACCATCCTATGCTGTTTGGCAACACTCTCACCCGCTACTACTTTGCAGTCACTGACTTCCTTCAAATTACATCGCCTACACAAGATGTAGTCTACCTGTGTGCTCCGACCTCCACTTTTATAAGTCACTCTATGCTCCTCTCTCTTCTGGAAGAAAGTATTCACCACAGCCATTTCCATCATTTTTGCAAAATCTACCAACATCTGTCCTTCTGCGTTCCTGCCCTGGATACCAAACCTACCCATCACTTCCTCGTCCCCTCTGTTTCCTGCACCAACATGTCCATTGAAGTCTGCCCCAATGACCACTCTTTCACCTCTGGGGGTACTCTGCATCACTTCATCTAACTCCCTCCAGAATCTCTCCTTCTCTTCTCGCTCACATCCTGTCTGTGGGGCATAAGCACTAACAACATTGACCATCACACCTTTAATTTCTAACTTGAGACTCATCACTCTGTCTGACACTCTTTTCACTTCTAGAACATTCCTGGCAAACTCCTCCTTCAAGATGACTCCGACTCCATTTCTCTTCCCATCCACACCGTGATAAAACAGCTTAAACCCTGCTCCTATGCTTCTAGCCTTGCGACCTTTTCACCTGGTCTCCTGAACACACAGTATGTCCACCTTCCTCCTCTGCATCATGTCAGCCAGCTCTCTACCTTTTCCTGTCATAGTTCCAATATTCAAAGTCCCTACTTTCAGTCCTAGACTCATGCCTTTCCTCTTCTCTCTCTGGCAACGGACACGCCTCCCGCCTCTCCTTCTTCGACGTCTTCGACCAACAGTAGTCCAATTTCCATCAGCACCCTGTTGGTTGACGGCACTGATGGCGGTCGTTGTTAACCCAGGCCTCGACCGATCCGGTATGTCATTCTTTCTTGTGATTCGCATAGTTTATTTGGCATTTGTTTTACGCCGGATGCCCTTCCTGACGCAACCCTCTGCATTTATCCGGGCTTGGGACCGGCGTGAGGGAGAGACACTGGTTTGTGCCCCCCCCTCACGGCTGCATTGTTATAACAATATTATTTATTAATAAGAAAACTACTTCTTACTATTAATGCAAATTTACCTCTTTAGCCCAAAACAACTTGCACAGACTGTTGCATATAATGCAATAAAATTAGAGTTTCAAGCTATCGGCCCCGCCCACACACTGGAGTACAGAAAGGATTGGCTCTCCGCTCTATGCCACAGTGACAAGTGGCATTGAAAATAGATGTATAGATTGAAATGCGTGAGATTTATTTATGTTTTTGTTTTATTTGATGGCTTTTTTCTGTATTTTTATTTAAAGGACAGCGAAATTATGTATTAGTTATTCTGTTAAGAAAGGCCACCTGATTTATCTGAGAGCCAGATGCAGTCATCAAAAGAGCCACGTCTGGCTTGCGAGCCATAGGTTCCCGACCCCCGAACAGGCGCCCGAGCGACTCATGTTGTCTTTGTGGGTGACCTGGTTCCAGTGAGCACCATGTTGGTGACCCCTGCTCTATACTACATATTGTGTTCCATACTGTACTCTACACTGTATTCTATACTGTACTTTATACTATAAACTGTATTCTATACTGCATTCTATGTTGTATTCTATACTGCACTCTACACTATACTCTATACCAGTGTTTCCCAACCCCTGTTCCGCGGCACATTAGTGTGCCGTGAGAAATCATCAGGTGTGCCTCGGAAGATTAACCGATTTCACTTAGCGTGTAGTAACAGTGCTGTTCTGCTAGAGGGCAGTATCATTTTTGTTCCGTGGTGTGTCTCATGATTTTTCGAATGTAAAAGGTGTGCCTTGGCTCAAAAAGGTTGGGAAACACTGCTCTATACTGTACTCTATACTATATATTGTACTCTGTACAGTACTCTGTACTATACACTGTATTCTATACTGTACTCTATACTGTATTTCATATTATTCTCTATACTGGACTTATTACTGTATTCTATACTGTGTTCTATACTGTACTCAACATTATGCCGTACTCCATACCATATAGCATACTCCATACTGTGTCCTGTACTGTATTCTATACTGTACACCGCCTTGCTGTGGTGACCCCCGAAGGGAAAAGCCAAAAGGTAAAGAATGAGAAGAAGAAGAAGATAACCTACAGTAAGGCAACGCCTTTGGATCAATTTACTGCATGCACAAATACGTCTCATACGTTTCACATATGCTGGCCATAGGTTGTAGGAAAGTGATGTGATCGTTTGCATCGTAAGTTACAAATAGGTCGAGTATAATGTCGAATATACTTTGAACTGATGTGTAACATTCTAATGAAAGCCTAGTGTGCTAGCAGCAATGGATCCCTCATGATCAATCACATGATGTAGCCGGAACATATCAGATATGTCTACATTCTTAATGTATGTATACGTCCCATACGTATATGTTGAAGCTAAGTTGGATGTAAGTTTTCTATTGGTTCTGGATAAACTAATAAATTACATATACATTCAAAACTGGAATAGCATCAACAGTTCAGCGTAAGTACAAAAAAATTGTGATATGTTGGCATAAGTTCTGCGAGTCATTACTATGTGACAGAGTGAGAAGGGTGCAAGGAATGAGTGAGTGATGTCAGACACAGCCATGAAAATCTTTTCGCATTTTGTGAAATAGAACAGAAAGCACACAGCACCCTGAGCTGAGCCTACGGTATTATGACTCTTCCGATAAATCGTCCTCTCTGTCAATGTTCATGACGTTCTGGATCGGCAATTTGATCCAGTTCTCCAAACTTTCATAGTGTCTTTCTTGTCCAAAGCCCCTCTTCTAGAAGAAATTTCATGAAAACCCAGGCGTAACTTCCTGTCTAATCCTCCTAACAAGCACACAAACAAACTGTAAATAAAAACATCTCCTGATCCACGGAGGAAATTACGGGAAGAGCATTAAAAGATTTAACAAGCCGGCTGCAAAGAGATGAAAGAATTGTCATGTCTGTTGACTCACAGTTTGCGATGCAAAAAACCTTCAAAGCAGTTTATAAGTGAGATATTCAGAAAGGAATCTCTGACTTTCTTCATGTAACCATTACAAACACGACATGCTACATTAGTAGCAGTAGTTGCCAAATCTTGCTCTGTATTAATCTATTTAATACCTGGCTAAGTGAATGTACTGTATGTAATAATCCGCTAAATTATACAATCAACACCTGAGACTTGAGAGCACCGTCCTGTGGACTTGCCAATGAATTCCACACTCTCACTTCTGTATTCGCTTGTGAACTGTGTTTCCCAGTTGGCTTAATGTGCACCTGGGAAGGATTTCCTGGGGTAATCGGAAAGTGGCTTCAAACCTGCATTCGTTACCCCTGGGAAATCTATTAAATACGACTTGACAAGTAGAAAGTGGCGTTCGACGCGTGGTCCCGGTGGTATTTCCGCCTGCCAAAGTTGAGCTTGCTGGGGTACTTCCATTTGTCCTGACTGGTGACCTTTCACCTTCAATTATAGCAATAGCAGCATCCAGAGAGCAATGACATCACTATTTTACTTGAGATAATAGTTCTTAAAGACAAAGAAAACAGAAAAACATGATAAACACTCTTAACATTCATAAACTTTGCCTCTTTAGTTGATGCAGTCAAATAGAATTTTAGGGATCCACAGAGAAACACCTAATATATCTACCTGCCTAATTCCCACATTCTGTTACAGCCACAGATTTCAAACTTCACTGACATTAAATACACACTCCGACATGTGTAACAACATCTGGTTTACTCTTGACAACCCTGATCCAGTTGCCGGGTACTGAACAGTGTCCCGGTTGTATTCAGCACCTGGCCTCCAGTGATCCCCTTACATCCCAGAGGTCCTGAACAGCTCTCTTTACATTACCAGCATGTAATTTGGTAGCCAGCAACAGCACGACTATTCCATTCCGAATGTAAAGGCTTAAAATAACACAACATCAAATCTGCTTTAATGACAAGTGCATCCAGTCGAAGCAGTAGGTTACTCCAAGCCATTTAATCCTACTAGATTCACAATTTACGCTGGGCGAAAGTGGGTAACACCCTGAACAGCCTACTAAACCATCACAGGGCCAACACTCACACCTCACACTCACACTTTAGGGGCCATCTAGAACAGCCAGTTAGCCTACTGCCTTTGGACTGTGAGAGGAAGCCAGAGTACCCAGAGAAATCCCAGGCAAGCTCAAGGACACAAATGTCAAGTCTACTCAAAAATTCTCTTGTCGAGCCTGGGACTCGAACACAAGGCCTTCTTGCTGTGAGGCAGATGTGCTAACCACACTGTTACAAAATGATCAGTTTCATGTAGGTGTGCAGACATTGAAATTAGCTCATTCTTTGAAATCCAGCCAAAACAAGATGAAAGTTTTCAGATGGAAGATGAAGTTGGACAATACCAAAGCCACCGAACACAATCATATTGACATAATGCAGCAAAACGTTGTGGGGAATGAAAGCCACAGAAGACAGATGATAATTAGTATTGTATATCAGTGCGCCATCAAACAAACCTGGCCCAAATCCCCCACACAGCCATCGCGGGCTGCGAGAGGCTTTCCTCCTGCTTCAGTGGAAATAAGTGTAATCACTGACACTTTTGTCCTGCTCTGCCTCTCTCATCCAAGATCTGAATCTCACTTTGGCTTGTGATTCGCTGCTACTCATCTCACACAAAGGGCCAATTACGGCACTGAGCCGCTGCATTAGGACTGAAAAGGAGAAATCTTCATTGGACTTTGGCTGCGTTTCGCTGCCTGTCAGACGACAGAAAAACAAAGCGGTGGATGCCTCATTATTAATATAAGGGTTCATCAAAGGGAACTTTCAGTATCATGGAACAACAGTTGTTTGTTTTGGAAGTTTACTCTCATCAGATGATGGAGCAGGTAAACAATCATATTAAAACTATTCACACAAGAACTTGACACACCGTCCTTGACAAAGTACTCTTCTCTTACAAAGATCTGATTCGGCAGCTCACCTGAATCAGCCCCGTTTCACATACTACCTGCCATTAGTTTAGTTTCCGAATTTAGCAGAGCTACGACAGAAGCCACAGGTGTAGGTCTGGGGGTGCGGTTGAAAGTGGTGAGGCGTGTTAACATATAAAAGATGCGTTGTGCATCTGTCGTGAAGAAAAGTGGTCAGGGGTGTAGGTTCAATCCCATGATGCTTATAGCAAAGTGATACCATTGGTCCTGTGGTACTCAGATGAAAAGGATTTAGAAAGCCCAGTGAGTTTAATGTAGAGCAATCACACAACTATTGTAGGAAAGCCTACGATTCTGAGCACACTCGATCACCCGAGAGAGTACAACGTCCGTATGTCTATCATAACATATCTTTACGTTGACCTATGGCATCGCACAACAGATCTAGGAAAAGGATCCGCCATCGAGGATTAACTACAAGAAACTCCACAACAAGGGATTACAACGCTGTTTTCCCTGCACAACATATTCCATTCGATACGTCCACACCGGGCTTAGGGATTGGCTCAAGTTTCTGTCATGGATCTGCTCTGTTCCACTGTGCCATGTATGTGACAAGAAAAGTGAAGTTCACAGTGACAAGGGTTACGTTTTTGTGGCTTGCAATTCGTTGATGAGTCCATAATCAGCCCATCAGTTGACCTGCTACACAACACACAGAACACCTACACACTATCCAACTCATCACAGTATCCGCTGAACTTTGATATATTCCAGATTCATTTTCTGATTTATGACATTTTCAGTCTTATATGCATGACATTTCAGCTCATTTCAAATCCGCACAAGCTTGGCACGGTCTACACATCAACTTCCAGGTCCATCAGGCTTCATTTTATAACTTCAAAATGATATGACTTCTGTGATGGAACTGCGATCACATCCACAGTGTGTTCCAGACTTCAATATTAACTCTCTACTTCATAAACTGGTGCTCGTAAGGTTCATTACCTTCTCCAATCTTCGCATATCTGACTCCTGTATTCCAATCACCCCATTGGCTTCCTTTTCCTGCAGGAATCAAGCCAAGATACTCAGCCTTGTATTCAAGGTCTCTACATCACATCCAAAATGCATACACAGACATCAATTTACTTTCTCAAACGCAGCCAACTGCAAATACTGATTGGAGGTTACACCCATAGCACCTCACTGAGCTTTTCCTGGTTCAGATGCCAAGCCTGGTACCCTGTAATAACCAGGGTACTTCATAGTGGTCATGTTTTCTCAGTGACAGTGTTGGCAGACCTGGGACTCCCGTCATTTTCTACACTGCTTTATCCTTTATTAGGTTCGCAGGCAGGCTGGAGCTTTTCCTAGCCTACTCTGGGTAAAGGCAAAGCACAGTCCACACAGCTCACTAGTTTATCACAGGGCCGGCACACACAGCCATTCACACTCCGAGGGGCATATCCAGTTTGCCTAATGTGCATGTCTCTGGACCTTTGGAAGAAAACTGAAGCACCCAGGAGAAACCCACATAAGTACAGGGAAAGAATGTAAACTCCTCAGAGAAATGTCCTCACTGTACTAAACACTACACCACCATAACACCAACATTCCAGGGTCCTCACTGTAAATGCTGGTCCCTTGGTGTTGTCTCTGGTTGCTTAGTGTTGGACCTTCAATGATGTCTACGGCTGTTCAAGTGAGTGACCTTGTCCCTCAACGATGTCTCTGGTTGCTCAGTAGCAGTCCTTATCCCTCAGTGATGATCCTTGTACCTCTGTGCTCTGGGTTCTTAGTGGTGACCCTGGCTGCTGATTGGCAGTCCTGGTCCCTCAGCAGCAAGCCTGGATCCTCAGTAGTGGCCCTGACTCCACAGTGGAAGGAATTGTCTGAGTTACTGGTGGTATTCAACATGGGGCAGTGGTGGTCTAGTGGTATAGGGCGCTGGATCGCTGATCCAAAGGTTGGGGGTTCGAGTCCCACTCTCCACAAGGTTGTCACTGTCCCCCCCAGTGCAGCTAAATGGGTTATCAAAGGCGGTGCCATAGACAGTGAGAGACATGTAAAAGAACCATTGCTGACTTTTGTAAAGAGGAGCTGCAAAGTCGTCAGCATGTTTCTGTCCCTTACTAAAAAGGGTTGTGACAGGAAGGGCATCCGACGTATAAACCTCTGCCAAATCAAAACGTGAGAATCAGATGATTCGCTGTGGCGACTCCTGATTAAAAGGGAAAAAGCCTAAAGGAAGACAGACAGACTGGCAGTCTTCAACATATCCGCACCAAGCACCTAAAAATGTTCCTAAAAAGCCTTTGTTGGCAGTGGTGGACTATTAGTAGAGGTGCTGGGTCACTGATTCTAAGGCTGAGGGTTTTCGACAAGAGCATCTGCATAGCTATCAGTGTGTTTCTGCCCTGCGGCGGCCTGGCGAGCCATCTATGGTGCACTCTGCCCTCGCCCAGACTCGGCTGGGAACGAGTGCCAGCCTCCCTGCGACCCTAATTAGGATTATGCAATTCAGAAATGAATGGATGAAAATCTTTGTCATGTGTTCTTAAAGCATAGTCCCGGTTTAAAGTTCCTCTTAGAGTGTGATCAGGTGGTACTAGTACGATGGCGAAGACCACAATATGGTTTTATAAATCATTCTGGATTAAAGTATCTGCTGAACGCTGTCAATGTAGTGTAATAAGCATCCTGCTTGAATCCACAGAGACAGGTTTC
>CM045734.1:5210481-5227981 GCA_024760905.1 Plotosus lineatus | reverse complement strand
TTCAGCGTTTTGGATTTTATATGATCAAACAGGATTTTACACCCATCTTCCAGTTTCAGCTTCTCTTCTCCGAGTGTGAAAGCACTTTTTCATGGCACATCCGTGCCATGCTTCGACAAAATCAACACCCCTTTCTCCACCATCTTCACCTCAGGGCCTATTCTGAGATGTGAAGAAACATCAGCACGATATTAGAAATGAAACCGCTTCCAACAACAGATGCATAACATTAGCATTAAATATTAATAACAACATTAACTGAATACAGATGACTGTGTTTGTATTGTAGAATCATCTGGTGCAATGCATTTACTACTGCTATGTTTTATTATTTTCCATATCATCAGGGAAAACCTCCGAGGATCTTCAAATAACTTGCAACTATCGTCATATTGGAACATTGCATGTGTTCATTTGTTGATTAATCTAATAAGGGTCATGTGGAGGCTGGAGTCGATCTCAGGATAAAGGAGGGGTACACCCTGAATAGCTTACAAGGTCATTGCAGGCCAAAACACAAACATCATTCCATTTGGAAAAACCCATTAGCCTAACAAGCATGTCTTTGGACTTCTTCTTCTTCTTCTTCTTCTTCTTTTACTTTCGGCTGCTCCCTTCAGGGGTCGCCACAGCGAATCATCCGCCTCCATCTCACCATGTCCTCTGCATCTTCTTTTCTGACTCCAACGACCTTCATGTCTTCCTTCACCACATCCATAAATCTCTTCGTTGGTCTTTCTCTAGACCTTCTGCCTGGTAGTTCCAACTTCAGCATCCTACTGCCAATATACTCACTATCCCTCCTCTGTACATGTCCAAACCATCTCAATCTCACCTCTCTGACTTTGTCTGCAAAACATCTAACATGGGCTGTCCCTCTGATATACTCATTTCTGATCCTATCCATCCTCGTTACTCCCAGGGAGAACCTCAACATGTTCATCTCTACTACCTCCAGTTCTGCCTCCTGCCTTTTCCTCAGCGCCACTGTTTCTAAGCCAGACAACATCGCTGGCCTCACCACCGTCTTGTACACTTTTCCCTTCATTCTTGCCGACACTCTCCTATCACAAATCACACCACACACTTTTTTCCATCCATTCCAACCTGCCTGCACACGCTTCTTCACCTCTTTTCCACACTCTCCATTGCTCTGGATTGTTGAGCCTAAGTACTTAAAATCCTCCACCTTCGTTATATCTGGTCCCTGTAACATCACCGTTCCTCCTGGGTCCTTCTCATTCACACGCATGTATTCTGATTTTCTGAGGCTAACCTTCATTCCTCTCCTTTCCAGGGCATACCTCCACCTCTCTAGATTTTCCTGCACTTGTTCTCTGCCCTCACTACAGATCACAATGTCATCTGCAAACATCATAGTCCATGGAGATTCTTGTCTCACCTCGTCTGTCAGCCTGTCCATCACCATAGCAAACAAGAAGGGGCTCAGAGCTGACCCTTGATGCAGTCCCACCTCCACCTTGAATTTATCGGTCACACCGACAGCACACCTTACCACTGTCTTACATCTCTCATACATGTCCTGCACCACTCTAACATACTTCTCTGCCACTCCAGACTTCCTCATGCAATACCACAGTTCTTCTCTTGGCACCCTGTCATATGCTTTTTCCAGATCCACAAAGGCACAATGCAGATCCCTCTGACCTTCTCTGTACTTCTCTATTAACATCCTCAAGGCAAACACTGCATCTGTGGGGCTCTTTCTTGGCATGAAACCAAACTGTTGTTCACAAATGCTGACCTCTGCCCTTAGTCTAGCTTCCACTATTCTTTCCCATAACTTCATGGTATGGCTCATCAACTTAACAAGCATGTCTTTGGACTGAAGGAGGAAACATGAGAACCCAGATTAAACCTACACAAGCAGAAAAACAAGACCATGGAACTCCAGACAGAAACCCACTCACTCGTCCTGCTCAGAGGCTTTGAATTTGAATATTTTTGAAGCATAAAACATTGAAACCTTGTTTTAAAATCTCCCAAAAGCTCTTAATACAAATAAAAACAAATAGACTACAGGGCTCCAGTGACACTCGCTCAGAGGACCATTTATTTCATAATGTGTCAATATAGAACAAGCACATCAGGACTGAAAACCCCGGATTCAGAGCACGGCAAGCAAGCTTCCGGAAACTCAAGTGTGACGGACGGACAAACCAAATGATGATTATTATGAGATTATGATGATTATTAAGAGAATAGAATGTCCCGTCAAGTCAATGCTTTTTTTTTTTGCCTGGACATTTCTTGGATATAAGAAAATTAAAATATGCTAATCAATCTGTGTAATGAGTAAAAATAAAAACCAGGAAAAACAACACTCAAGGGAAATGTTTATTTAAAAAGTTCTAGGCCGTGGTTTGCAGGATAAAGTTGCCATGTGCACTTTCACAGCAATACTTAAGTTCCCAAAATGCGTAATGTGATTGTGACCAAATTACTTTGATTGATCTGTCCAGAGCTTATTATTCCAAAACGCATGGCGGTTTGTGTTCAAAAGCAAACTGCAGTTCTGCTCTAAGGTTCTTTCGAGCCAGCAAAGACCCTCCTCCTCACCCACCCCCTGGGTCTACAAGTTAACTCGGGCTAATATTCAACCTGAAATGTGACAGGTCTAATATGAAGTGTGTGTGTGTGTGTGTGTGTGTGTGTGTGTGTGTGTGTGTGTGTGTGTGTGTGTGTGTGTATGTGTGTGTGTGTGTGTGTGTGTGTGTGTGTGTGTGTGTGTGCATGCGTGTGTGTCTGTGTATGTGAGTGTGTGTGTGCTTGAGTGCGTGCGTGTGTGTTTGTGTGTGTGCATGTGTGTGTGTGTGTGTGTGTGTGTGTGTGTGTGTGTGTGTGTGTGTGTGTGTGTGTGTGTGTGTGTGTGTGTGTGGAAAGCACTTTCTATTGCAATGCTCTTCACAAAATTAAAGTATGGTGTGATTAATATTCCATTTAGTTTATCAATTATAAATACCTTCCATTTTAACACAGGTTTACAGCTCAGTTCATCAACACATCATAAAGAGAGAGAAAGAGCGAGAGAGAGAGAGAGAGAGAGAGAGAGAAAGAGAGACCAAGACCCACACAGAAAGAGAGAAAGATAGCGAGATGGTATGATTGAGAGAGAGAGAGAGAGAGAGAGAGAGAGAGAGAGAGAGAGAGAGAGAGAGAGAGAGAGAAAGAGCGAGAGAGAGAGAGAGAGAGAGAGAGAGAAAGAGAGACCAAGACCCACACAGATAGAGAGAAAGATAGCGAGATGGTATGATTGAGAGAGAGAGAGAGAGAAAGAGAGAGAGAGAGAGAGAGAGAGAGAGAGAGAGAGAGTTTTACTGTGCAGAGCAGAACTTGGTATCTGATCTAACATTAGCATAGTGTTAAGCACAAGTTGATTCCATTAGCTCTGGGCTGGGGTTTCGTCAAGGTGTGCACATTAATTTAACGCCTTTATGAGATGGCACCAAGCCAAACACAATGGCAAATTAATGTGGATCCTCAGCAGAAGGCGTCTGATTAAGAGCTATGTGTGCGCCATTTGTTTTAAACCTTTCCAATATCCCGTTTAGCCGATGCTAACCTGATTGGTTCGGGAATGACGCTGGTTCATCAGACGGCAGCTGGCATGTGGAAGAAAGGAGAAATTGTGGAATGTGGAGAAATTGGTTCACTGATATTTATATATAAGGTCACATGAAGGGGAAAGACGAATCTCAACGAGCGATAAGCCTCGGAGCCTATTCCAGGCAACTATAGTCCCCATTCAAAATAGGTTGGCGGGCAGCCATATTTATTTCATTTAAGTCGTCCCCGGGTGTTTGAAAGTCAGTCATAGCAGCAATGGGACTTAATCATGCAACCAGCCATGCATCATTTCTCACAGACTGAGCTTGTACAAATGTAACGGTTTTGACCTACATCTCGTAATAAGAGCAGGAAAAAAGAAGGCGAAGGTCAGCCAGAGTGATGCGACTCATCAGCAAAGTCAAACATCTCATTTTGCACAGCAGAGGACACGGAACAGGAATAAAAAGCTCGCAGTGAGAGTTTTAAAGACTGTTTGAAACTTCCTCCTTCATTGTTTCCTTCTTGAATAATTACATAGCATGCACTGCCCACAGATAGTCGAGCTCGAGGCGGGCGTGGATAAGCACTTTTCATCATAATGAATACTTATATACATGAAAAACAGAGAATGAAAGAGTCATTTAAACAGAAGAACCAAAGTTTTAGAGCCTTTTAAAGAAAAGGGGAAAAAAAGAGAGATAAATCGATGCAGTCCTCTGCATCCGACATTTCTTGAAGTAAAATGTCCTGGAAGTTGTTTTAAAATTATACTTAAGACTGCTGTCGAGTTTCCTGTGGAAAACGGTTCCACATTTTTACACCTATTAATGAAACAGATTTCTGCTGTATATCCAGTCTTGAACCTTTAGTAAAACAGTTTCCTTTTCAGGATTTTCTTTTATTCGAATGGAGATGAGATTGAAAGAAAGATAGATGGAATACGTTCGAGGAAATCAAATAATTCATCATGTCATGCATTCAGAGTGCTCCCACTTTGAATTAAGGAAAAGCCAAAGGTAAGAGGTGAAAGGAGATAAAGTAAAGGGACTGCATGGGAGGTGTAATTAGCAAAGTACTTCAGATGCAGGGCATGTTTTTAGAGTATCAAAGCTGTCGGGGTATATTTTGGCAGCATGACCCATGTACCTCTACATATTGTTCAGAAGGTCAGATATGAGATCTGTATATGTGTAGCAGGGCCACAAACTTCATCTTCTTCGTCTTCATCTGGCGAGAATGGTGATTGCTTTACTTATTTTCAGAGCAATATGTCACATGATATATCCATGAGCGTCTTTCATCAATTAGTAAGCCTGGTATTTGATATAAGTTTTAAGGTAGTTCAAATTAGTGTCAGCATCAAATAGAATTTTAATCAGTGAAAACAGTTCAATATATCATTAATGTGGATTACAAAGAGCAAGCCTCCCAGGATGGATCCTTGTGGGTCTCCTGACAATATCCCTCCTTTTTAGATATTTGTTTGTCAATATGCATTGTTTGTTGATGATATATTGAAATATGTCTCAACTCATTTATTTATTAGACCACGTACCCCCTAGGATGAGAGCATTCATGATAATTATGGAGTAATCAACCATGTCAAAGCCTTTTTCTAAATCAATAAATTCTTCTTCTTTTCCTTTCGGCTGTTCTCTTCAGGGGTCGCCACAACGAATCAGCTGCCTCCATCTCACCCTATCCTCTACATCTTCTTCTCTTACACCAACTGTGTTCATGTCCTCCTTCACCACGTCCATGAATCATCTCTTTGGTCTTCCTCAAGGCCTTCTGCCTGGTAGTTCCAACCTCAGCATCCTACTACCAATATACTCAATATTCCTCCTCTGTACATGTCCAAATCATCTTAATCTAGCCCCTCCGACTTTGTCTCCAAAACGTCTTACATGTGCTGTCCCTCTGATGTGCTCATTTCTGATCCTATCCATCCTCGTTACTCCCAAAGAGAACCTCAACATTTTCATCTCTGCTACCTCCAGCTCTGCCTCCTGTTTTCCCCCCAGGGCCACTGTTTCTAAACCATACAACATCGCTGGTCTCAACATCGTCTTGAACACTTTTCCTTTCATTCTTGCCGATACCTTCCTATCACACATCACACCGGACACTTTTCTCCAACCATTTCAACTTTCCTGCACATGCTTCTTCATCTGTTTCCACACTCTCCATTGCTCTGGATTGTTGAGCCTAAGTACTTAAAATCCACCACCTTCTTTATCTCTGCTCCCTGTAACCTCACTATTCCTATTGGGTCCTAGTCATTCATACACATGTATTCTGTCTTACTGAGGCTAACCTTCATTCCTCTCCTTTCCAGGGCATACTTCCACCTCTCTCGATTTTACTGCACTTGTACTCTGCTCTCACTGCAGATCACAATGTCATCTGCAAACATCATAGTCCATGGAGATTCTTGTCTAACCTCGTCTGTCAGCCTGTCCATCACCATAGCAAACAAGAAGGGGCTCAGAGCTGACCCTTGATGCAGTCCCACCTCCACCTTGAACTCTTCCATCACACTGACAGCACACCTCACCACTGTCTTACATCTCTCATCCATGTCCTGCACCACTCTAACATACTTCTCTGCCACTCCAGACTTTCTCATGCAATACCACAGTTCCTCTCTCGACACCCTGTCATATGCTTTCTCCAGATCCACAAAGGCACAATGCAGATCCCTCTGACCTTCTTTGTACTTCTCTATTAACATCCTCAAGGCAAACACTGCATCTATGGTGCTCTTTCTTGGCATGAAACCAAACTGTTGTTCACAAATGCTGACCTCTGCCCTTAGTCTAGCTTCCACTTCTTTCCCATAACTTCATTGTATGACTCATCAACTTTATCCCTCTGCAGTTGCCACAACTCTGCACTTCTCCCTTGTTCTTAAAAATGTGCACCATCACACTTCTCCGCCATTCCTCTGGCATCCTCTCACTCTCTAAGATCTTGTTGAATGTTCTTGTCAGGAAATCTATTGCTACCTCTCCTAGGCACTTCCATGCTGGGTCTCCCTGTACTCTTGTTTTCTGTCTTCAGTCCTCTCAATGTCCCACTTCTTCTTAGCTAACCTCTTCCTTTGTACACACTCCTGCACTTGCTCATTCCACCACCAAATCAGATCTCACACCAAGTATTCTCCCACCTGTCTCCCTGATCACATTAGCTGTAATTGTTCAGTCATCCGAAAGCACTTTCTGACCACCCAAAGCCTGTTTCAACTCCTCCTTGAAGACAACATGACACTCTTCCTTTTTCAGCTTCCACCACTTTGTCTTCTGCTCTGCCTTTGCCTTCTTCACCTTCCTCACCATCAGTGTCATCCTGCACACCACCATCCTATGCTGTTTGGTAGCACCCGCTACTACTTTCCAGTCACTGACTTCCTTCAAATTACATCGCCTACACAAGATGTAATCTACCTGTGTGCTCCTACCTTCACTTTTAAAAGTCACCCTATGCTCCGCTCTCTTCTGTAAGAAAGTATTTACCACAGCCATTTCCATCCTTTTTGCAAAATCTACCATCTGTCCTTCTGTGTTCCTGTCCTGGATACCAAACCTGCCCATCACTTCCTCGTCCCCTCTGTTGCCTGCACCAACATGTCCATTGAAGTCTGCCCCAATGACCACTCTTTCACCTCTGAGGGTACTCTGCATCACTTCATCTAACTCACTCCAGCATCTCTCTTTCTCTTCTAGCTCACATCCTGCCTGTGGGGCATAAGCACTAACAACATTGAACATCACACCTTCAATTTATAACTTGAGACTCATCACTCTGTCTTACACTCTTTTCACTTCTAGAACATTCCTGGCAAACCCCTTCTTCAAGATGACCCCTACTCCATTTCTCTTCCCATCCACACCATGATAAAACAGCGTAAACCCCGCTCCTAAGCTTCTAGCCTTGCTACCTTTCCACCTGGTCTCCTGAACATACACTATGTCCACCTTCCTCCTCTGCATCATGTCTGCCAGCTCTCTAACTTTTCTTGTCATAGTTCCAACATTCCATGTCCCTACTCTCAGTCCTAAACTCATGCTTTTCCTCTTCTCTCTCTGCCTATGAACACGCCTCCTGCCTCTCCTTCTTCGATGTCTTTGACCAACAGTCGTCCAATTTCCACCAGCACCCTGTTGGTTAACAGCACTGATGGCGGTCGTTGTTAACCCGGGCCTCGACTGATCCGGTATGAAATTTTTTGTTGTGACTCGCATATTTTATTTGGAATTTGTTTTACGCCGGATGCCCTTCCTGAAGCAACCCTCTGCATTTATCTGGGCTTGGGACCAGCGTGAGGGAGACACACTGGCTTGTGCTCCTCCCTCACAGCTGCATGTTTTTTCTAAATCAATTATTACCCCACACAAATGCATTTCTCTGTCCATATTATTTTCAATTTGGTTAATTATGTCTAGAATAACATGTTCAGCAGAACCTTTTTCACAAAAATCATATTTTGAGTCATTGAATATAATATATTTCTCAATAAATTAATTGAGGTGAAAATACATCTTTTTTTTTTTCAAAAATTTGATTGAATACAGAGAGAAACATTGTTAGTCGCTCATAATAATTATCATCGAATCAATATTGGAATGACTTTAGTATGCTTTGTGCCAGAAGGATAAATTCCATACTTGATTGACTTATTTATGATTAATAATGAAGAATAATAATATGTTGAACTTTTATCACGTCCGCCTCACAGTAAGAAGGTCCTGGGTTCAATTTCCAGCATGGGCGTGTCTGTGTGGAGTTGGCACGTTCTCCCAATGCTAGAGTGGGTTTCCTCCCACAGTCCAAAGACATGCACAGTAGGTTAATTGGCCATTCCAAATCTCCTCTAAGTGTGAGTGCGAATGGCTGTGTGAGTGTTGGTGGCCTGGTTAGCTGTCCAGGGTGTAACCCCCCCTCCCCCCGCTCAGAGTCAGTTGAGATTGGCGCCAGCCTCCCCATGACCCTGATTAGGATTAAGCAGTTCAGAAATTATTGAATTAAATTTCTGAGAGTATGATGGGATAGGAAAATAGTCCATGAAAGCTAACCTAGGAAGATACTGAGATACCATCCTTTGGTGTGTGGATATGTTGAGACCTAGTGAAATGAAATATTTATTTGTTATATCCGGAAATCTAGAGGAATTGTGTGATTATTTCTCGAGCACTTATTATCTCGAGGTGATTAATGCACCGTGTTTCTACACACCATCAAAACCCATTTTAAATCTTGCTTGCCAGATGTTTTTTCAATTGTTCCATCAAAATATTTCTGAAAAATCCTGGCAAATTATGCTGAGTGTAAATAACTCTGAATATTTTAATTGCATTTTTGGATAGATGCAGTTCTAGCCAAAACTCCGAAAGAGGCGTCGGCACGGCAGAGTACACCCTGAACAGTTCGCCAGACCAGCGCAGGGCAGAAACATGCTGACGGTTGTAATACAGGGATCCCTCGCTACTTCGTGCTTCAATTAATGCGGCTTCAGTGCATCGCGTTTTTTTTTTGTTTGTTAATAAATAAATAAATATTCATCAAATTAAAAAAATAATGAAATTAAGGAAGAATAGGTGGAAAAGTTAAGGAAAATGTCACAAAAACAAGGCCAATTATGCAAAAAAAAAAAAAAAAAAAACCCAAAAACCAACACAAAACAAAAAACAACCCAAAATTTCCCATCAAAACTGGATACAGTACATTGTTGCATCTGTGTGTGTGTGTGGGGGGGGGGTCTGTGCAGCCACCCCCCTGCCTGAGCCTAGTATTAAGTGTACCTCAGGATAATGTTTAATCATATTTCATACTTATATGTATGATCTGTCTTTCTGCAGATTTTATTCCATTTCTATTTCTACTTGTTCTTGAATTTCATTTCACTTTCGACCTTGGACATGTTGGTGTCTCTGGATGTTTGCAAAATGAATGTTGGTAAGTTGTCTGTATTTATATTGTTTTACATCTTATGTTATTTTTTTCAATGTTTAATTGTTATTATAAGCTTTTATAACATTGGTCATGTATTTATTAATATTATATACAGATATACATATATGTCAGTCAGGGGTGGAGGTGTGGGGGTGAGAAGGGGTGATCCTACTTCGCGGATTTCAATGGTGTTGTGGGGATCTCGGTCCCAAACAACCATGGAAAGTGAGGGATCCCTGTAGTTCATTTATATGAACCTTTCACCATAGACAGTGAGAGGCATGGCTGGACCCCAAAACTTAGAATCAGTGATCCAGCACCTTTTACCACCAGGCAACCACTGTCCTCAGGCTTTGGATATTAGTTTGAAAAAGTGGATGCACAAAATTTACATTAAGAAATTCATATCATCATATTGTACAGAAAATACAATTAATACGAAATGAAGAGGTAAGACAAGTAATATCACATCCATCAGTATACTAGGGAAAAAAAAAACAAAAAAAAATCCATCCACCTACATTAAGACTCAACCACACAAAAAAAAAACAACAAAAAAATCACAATACATGGTTTAGGTGGTGTATTTTTTACATGGTAATGCGTATAGTATGGTTTAAACTACAGACCGCTGCTGGAACAGACAGCCTGGAATACACAATAAAGATCTACCCCACTGAGTAGTGTTAACACAACATCTATCCGAATCCAGAAAAACAAACAGTTTAATTTGGTGTATCATGTATGAGGGTACGATCCCGCTCGCTCCCCTAGATTTAGGGGGGGGGGGGGGGGGGATCGCCCTCCTTGCATTTACCAATTATATTTTTCCTGCCATGCCCACAAACTGCCGACAATCCCCAAAGCTGATTTCACAAGGACAGACACGACTTGAACCCGAACACTCATCGCCAAGATCATCTTTTCCACAACTAGCTGTATGATTAGTTGATCTTGTGTTTCTAAACCAATCAGCATTCACGTCACATGGTTTCAGCCTTGAGCGCCGCTCATACAGGAGACAAATCACAGAAGATGGTCCACCATATTGAAAAGTAGATTGTGGTTGATGAAAAAACAAACAAATCAGATAGCGTACAAAAATGTTGATGATGCTCAAGGAGCTTTTACTTTAACACCAACCCACTTGTTGGACAACAGGGTTCCCACATATCTTTAGCAGTGTCTGCATGCTGCTGTGATGTTTGGACTTGTGACCGCAGTCACGGTATCCAAGAACATGGCATTAGAAAACAAGAAGAGGTGTAAACTCTTCAGTTTTCAACCTTCCTGAACTGGCGTCTCAGTGAAAATCCTGCTTATGAAAAAGATGGAAAGATTTTGTTGTGTTAGGAATACCGCATGATGTGAGGTCAACACGCCGAGAACCGAAGGAATTGGTGTATTTGTGGCCAAATTGAAGAAAGGATGCAAGGAAGTTTTGCTCAGCTACTGATTGCATTTTGAAATGGACCCATTTCAACACAACCAAACACACCAAACTACTGAGAAATTGGAGCAAGAAGCACAGGCTCAGGTGGCATCTGCTGGTTCTTCATCATTAGGTTAGTGGAGCTTTGGAAATGAATTGAAGAACAGTGAGAGTGGCATCCCATCAAAAATTCATTAAATCACTCATTAAAAAAAAAAAATAATAATAATCATTTGCAATTAGGCTCAAGCAGAAGAAGTGCTGTTTGGGGCAAAGACTACTGCATCAAATTCTGCAAGGGTAAAGAATGAGGAATGGGCGTGGTGCATGATGGAGGGACAGGGTGAAAGACGAGAGTGCAGGACAATGACAGGCAGGTTACCTCAATCACCACCGATTACTAGCAGGAGGAGAAAAAAAGAAATGCACAACATGAAACATGGAACACTTGCAGTATCTACATTAACCAGATTAGAAACGCTCGTGTGGCAGGCGCGCAAAACCCAGCTGACGCCGTACAAATTTAAGGCGTGTGATTGAAGGAGCTGCAATTCACAAGCTTCACAGCTTAGCGTGTCGGCGTGTTTCCGCCCTGCGATGGCCTGGCGAGCTGTCCAGGGTGTACTCTTGATCGAAGTTGATCACTCCTTGATCGAAGTTGGCTGGGATGGGCGCCAGCCTCCCTGCGACCCTAATTAGGATTAAGCGGTTACAGAAAATGAACTGAACTACACTTTCATCTCATCAACTCTGGAGGCATAACATATTGGATTTCTTCTTCTTCCTTTCTTTCTTTCTTTCTTTCTTTCTTTCTTTCTTTCTTTCTTTCTTTCTTTATTCATTTATTTATTTTATTATTTTTTTGCTTGTTCTGTTTGTCAGAGAACAAAACACTGACCACACACACTCACATATGTTCACAACTGGGTGGGGACATAACCTGGTCTGAGTCCCAGACTAGATGAAGCTGAATCCAATCTAAGGACATCATTTGATTTTGGAATGTTTGGGTTGAGGTTGAAGGTCAGAGAAGGTCACACAATTGGGGGACAGAAGTGGAGTTTTACGGAAAATGTAGTTTTTGCATTTTTTTTAACAGAAAAAAGGTAAAGGCAAATAAGGGTATGGACTGAGACAGGTAATCTTGTTCAGTCCACCAAACACATGGACACATGGGCATAAGGTTTCTGAAGGTGCAATGCTTGGAAGACAGGGGTCATTTTTTTAAGTGTAGCGCCCCCTGAAGGCAAATGTGTGAAAGGTTTTTTGTTTCATTGTAATTCTGTCCAAAAACCCAGTGCAATGTTGACAATGACAATGACAATGACAATGACAATGACAATACTTTATTGCCCGAGGAGGGAATTTGTCTTGCACGTACACAGGCTCCATAAACATACATACATAACATATTACAACATGAAGACATAATACATATATAACATTAAATATTAAATATTAAATATCTTAAGGTGCAATGTAAGAAACTAGCACTAAAATTTCAAAAATAAAATTTAAAAATACTTTAAAGAATACTGTATGTTAAACGGACATGTAACGACTTAAGACATAAAACTGAGTTTTTAAATTAGATAACACAACAGATAAAAACAGTGGTACAAAATGTAACAATATACAAGAGACTAAAGGTGGAGGCTACTTATTTAAAAGGAAAATGCTAGTTGGTATATAGGATGTACGGGCTCTCTTTGATTTAAGTTTGGGTAATTGATATCTGCGGCCGGAAGGAAGAAGGATATATTCAGAATGAAGAACATGAGTTTCGTCGTTAATAATTTTGGATGCTAAATTTAGTACGCGAGATTCATAAAAGTAATCAATAGGGTTGAGTTGAGCTGCGCAATACATTGTATTTATGGGGAGAAGGAAAAAGCAGACGACTAAAACAAAATGAAAACAATAGACTTCCCTGCTGGGCTTGGACGCCTCAAAATACTAAATCGTTTACAATTCAGACGATAGAATAAAACCACAGTTCTGCTCCCTCGGATCGGCTTCGCCTGACAAGTTATTAATTCATTTGATTTGAGGTTATGGAATAGCTTTTAAATTTATAAATTTTAAATTGTGTGCAGACTCTGTCATACAGGTCCTTGTAAATTAGCTGTTACTATGGAAACGGAGCCCTATGAAGGACTTCATCAATGCTTTAGTTTAAATTCAGCAACTATTACAGTTCCACTCTGTAGTCCACAGAATATATATGTATATATATATATATATATATATATATATATATATATATATATATATATATATATATATATATATATATATATATATATATATATCCCCAGTGCAGCTAACTGGGTTATCAAAGGCGGGCCATGTCTCTCACTGTCTATGGTGAGAGGTTCATGTAAAAGAACCATCGCTGACTTTCGTAAAGAGGAGCTGCAAAGCTGTCAGCGTGTTTCTGTCCCGTGCTTGGTTGTGTCAGGAAGGGCATCGACCTAAAAACCTATGCCAAATCAAACGTGCAAATCATTCGCTGTGGCGACCCCTGATAAAGGGAAAAACCCGAAAGGAAATCAATCATTTTATATATATTTTTTTTTTCCATAAACATGTGGTAGCTAATAAAAATTGCAGTTGCCGAACATCTGGAAACAGAGGAGCGTCTTTGAACAGACGACTATAAAAACACCACGATCCACACTGACCCTGTTTGCGAACTCGTGCGACTCTGCTTAAAGTGGCTTTCATCCTGCTCCGTATCAGTCTCCAGCCTCTATCACCACAAAACAAGGCATTAGATGAAAGTTATTTTTTAATATTTAATAGCTTGGCTGCATTTTGTTTATCTGTAGGGTTGCGTCGATGACGCGCTTTCGGTATAAATATTTCAGAGGGTCGTGTTAATTACCCGAGCGCGTGATCAATGTGCTTCCATTAATAATGCTTTATTTGAAATTCATGCATGCATGTCCATGTAAATATCACTGATACATTTACACAAACAAATGGGTGTGTTGCACAATCATGCCTGCATTATTGATGACACATTAATAAACTGCTGCAGTAGTTAGTAGCGGTGTTTAGGCTGGAGCTCAAATTCACCCATCTTGTAGGACTTCATTTGCAAGATGTGAGGCAGGCTCTCCCCTGCAGGCCGTACGATGCCCTTTGCCTGTTTTTTGTGCTGTGTTTATGAGCTGATATTGCCCCTGGATTTGAAGGCAGCTGTTTTATTGCTCGGTACTTTATTAGATTGTACACGCAGGAGGGGAACGATAGATAGATGGCTCCTCTTTGTGTGTGGCCTTCCGCTGTTTGCATGCCATTAAATCACTGCAGAAGGATGCATGCAGTGGTTTTTGACTCCAGTGAGCCTCATTAGGATCTGATTTGAATGTTTTTTTTTTCCTCACTTTTACCAATTTTCTCCTTAATTTAGGGAGACGTAATGCGAAAACATGTACCAAGCCTCTGTCAGGGGCCACGGAACCGGGGGAGGGGGCTCCCAATTTTCCTCAACCCAAAGAAATGTTTTAAGTATGTCTACTGACATCTCAGAAATGTTTAAAATGCGTAGTTAGTACAAGCCTAGTATAACCTACATGTACATCGTGTCCCATAAATGCTTCTGCACCAAGGATATAGTAGTATAGTGGCTGCTTTCTAGGGCATGGACCGGAACATGGCTTTGAAACATCAATACAAAAGCACCGCCTGGGTCAGGCCTCGGTCCTCGGGTGTGTATACAAGTCTAAGGCTAAGATCAGAACATCGACTTTTCCAAACCCAAGCAATGGATTAGTGTTTCAAATCATCTAAAATATCAACAATTTGGGTTAGCCCTCTCCACACTTTTCATATCGTTCCGCACGCCCTGTTCGTGACAGGCAGTACGAGCCACTGTCCCCTTTTTGAACTGCAGCACCATGTGTATTTGAGCGTACTAACAAGTGGAGGGAAAGCACTATCTGCCCCCTCATATGAATGAGCTCACAGACGTGCATGATTGGCTGACGATCGCTGTGCGTGATGGGGAAGTGAGCGTCTGCCATGCCCCTCGTGAGACCTCGTCCACTCAGCTCGCATGGACTCGTGGCTTGGATTCGAAGTTGTAATCTCTGGGTTAATAATCATGCACCTTATTGATGTGGCCCTCGGGAGCCCTGATCCTAATGTTGACGTGCTTTCATCTTTGGCAGAGTCCAGACTCCTCTCCCGATATCTATTTCTCAGATAAGTTTACTCTAAACTGGAGTATGGATGCAAAAGGCCCATGAAGTGTATTTCGTTTCAATGTTGGCACATTAACCAGTCTTGACACAAATATTAGAGAGAAAAAATAACCTTATGACCTTGAAACAATGTCAAGGTCAATCATATACAAACCCAAACTCTTTGCCTACGGGGGGTGGGGGGTCTCATGCTCAAAATGTAATGATCCTATGTTATTTTCTTCCAAAATTATTACACTGAGTCAGATGGAACCCATTTCTGTTACTCCCACTGCATTCACCTTTGTGAGGATCGAAGCTAATTAAAGAAACGTTTCTCAGAGGTTACCTTAACTCCTCTTTCCTGGGGAGAAACACCAACGCACACAGACACATGGCCAGCAATATCTGTTTATTTGTGCTAAATTAGGCATTTTTATACAGTACATACTTCGAGTAAGGCAACTCAGACGTGTTCAGTATAAAGAAGAGCAACATACAGTTCAAACAGTATAGGCCATTTGGGGGTGTGGTCATCACGAGAGGTGCAGTTTGTAAGAATATGTTCATCTGAACACGTGCAGGCTTTCTATTCGTTACACAAGAGCCTTTGTTTACAAAAACAAGAACAAGAAAAAAGAAAACGATTCAAAGAGTGCATTCAAAGAGTGCACACCTCCACCAAGATAGTGCAATATTTAACCCTTTCAGTACAGACTTTGCTGACAGATGGTGTAGAATTAAAATCCACCATTGTGGCCTGTTCTCTTTTTTTAAGCTTTAGATTTTTTTCTTCTGGCACATTGTGGATGATTTCTGTCTCTTTGTCCTATACCAAAAAACACACACAAACATTAACACACAAAACACACACAAACACATACACATGCACACACACACACACACACACACACACACACACACACACACACACACACACCCTTAAAACACAAACACACACATACACACACACACCCTTAAAACACAAACACACACATACACACACACCCTTAAAACACAAACACACACATACACACACACAAACAAACACAAACACACAGAAGCACAAACAGATACATGTGTACACACAGACACACACACACAGACACAAACACACACACACATACACACACACACACACACACACACACACCCTTAAAACACAAACACACACATACACACACAAACAAACAGAAACACACAGAAGCACAAACAGATACATTATGTACACACACACACACACACACAACCAATCTCACAACCTCAAGTCACAAAAATGGACCACAAGGGTCCAGACGCTTTTGCAAAAGGTCCAATTTTTTTTTAGTATATCAGATTAGAACAATCGTAGAAAGTGTGAAAGCCCCAGCTTCAGTCCGCAGCAAGTAAATGTCTGGAAACTAAAGTGCAACAGACAGGAGGATGGACGGATGGCAACAGTCCTGAGGCTCCCAAACCATTTTGTGGGCGAGAGCTAAATATACACCTGAGGTAATGAACAGTTTGCGTGTGCTTTACCGAGCAGGGCAGTAGGTAACAGGAATTTGGCTTCATTACTCCAGAATGCAGTTGATTATTTTGCCACAGCAACAGTCCACGTGTATGAACACTACCTATTTCCTATTTAAATAAAACTGCTTTGTTCTGACCCAACAACAAAAGGTACTTCTCTAAAGCTTAACTGTAGCTTCAAATGCATAGAAATTAGCGTTTGCAGTGAAGTAGGTGGAGGTTAAACCAACAAAGAGGGGCATGATGCTGGTGAGAGGCGGTGCTGCCTACTATAAAAACAGCTCTCGTGGCACTTCTGGCCTCGTAACAAAGCAAAAGGCCGGCAAAGATCGAAACTTGGAAGAAGCACAAACGGAAAAGCCCCGAGGCCACACAGAAACAACGCTCAAAAGGAAACTGGTTCTTTTTGTCCTGCAGAAAATGGAAAGCATGCAAAATAGTCGAGTTTGGAGAAGATACATGAGGTCAAGGCCAGCACTCGAGGGGTTGCCAGAAAGTACAAAGAACAAAGAAACTGCAGGGAAAAACACGCAACAAATCAATGAACAGCATCGTGATCACAAGTTGATTCACACCTCCCTCCACACACACACACACACACACACACACACACACACACACACACACACACACACACACACACACACACACACACACATACACACACACACACACACACACACACACACACACACACACAACAGCTGTGTTATCATCACACCTACATGATCCCGGTGGAGAAGTGAGGAGTAGAGCTGCTTCACTGTGAACGTGTCAGTAAACACAGACAGGAGGATAAAAGCATTGAAATAATCTGCAATGGATTAGGTGGATTAGGTAAACT
>CM045734.1:5192981-5205481 GCA_024760905.1 Plotosus lineatus | reverse complement strand
GATTGGTAATCCAGCACCGTACCACTGCTGCGCTAGTCGGAGTGTAATAGGAATGAATTATAATTATCAGTGCAGTGGGAGTGCAGTGGGCGTGTACTGTATTGTAATAAATAAATAATAAATGGGGCAGTGGTGGTCTAGTGGTATAGGGTGCTGGATCGCTGATCCTAAGGTTGGGGGTTTGAGTCCCACTTTCTACAAGGGTGTAACTGTCCTCCCCCCGTGCAGTTAACTGGGTTATCAAAGGCGGGCCATGTCTCTCACTGTCTATGGTGAGAGGTTCATGTAAAAGAACCATTTCTTACTTTCGTAAGGAGTAGGCTGCAAAGCCATCAGAGTGTTTCTGTCCCTTGCTAAAGGGTTGTGTCAGGAAGGACATCCAACGTAAAAACCTATGCCAAATCAAAATGTGTGAATCATTCGCTGTGGCAACCCCTGATAAAGGGAAAAATCCGAAAGGAAATCTCTCTGTATTATCATTATCACTGTAGTGGGAGTGTCATAGGAATGTACTGTATTATCAGTAGCAGTGCAGCGGGAGTGCAGTAGGAATGTACTGTTTTATCAGTGGCAGTGCAGTGGGAGTGTAGTGGGAGTGTAATACGAATGTACTGTATTATCAGTAGCAGTGCAGTGGGAGTGCATTGGGGGTGTAGTGGGAGCGTAGAAGGAGTGTAATAGGAATGTACTATATTATCAGTGGCAGTGCAGTGGGAGTGTAATAGGAATGTACTGTGTTATCAGTAGCAGTGCAGTGGGAGTGTCCCCTTCAAGGATCACCATCTTGCTGCGATAAAGGGGCTTGTGTGTTTCAATAATCCTGGGAGCTATGCTGGCAGGAGAGTAAGCTCCTGGTAGCGCCACCCATGCTAGACAGGTCGATGGTTAAAAGCCAGACTAAGTGTGATCCACTGGCCCTCCAGACTGGGGGTTGGGCACAGGGCTAACAACTCTGTCCCGGAAAAACAAGCATGTTACAGAATCAGTAACAGAGACAAACTGAACTTCGGTGAGGGATGAGCTTTCCGAGTCTAATGTGACTCGTAGGAATGCTGATAGCAAAAGCCAAAAGGATGCTACCAGCAGGATGAGGGAGGACCTGAACACCACTCAGACCACGCTCAGGCTAGGGCATTGGAATGTGAGGACTGACCATGTACAAGACAGGCAAGCTGGTGCAAGTAACATCAGAGATGAGAAGCTTCAACCTCCATGTCCTCAGAGTAAGTGAGAGCAGATGGAATGGATCTGGGCAGATGAGAACCACCACTGGGGAAACAGTCATCTACTCCAGGAAAGACAACCAGCATCATGAAGCAGTTGCCATCATCCTCCAGAAAGATGTGGAACAATGTCTACTAGAAGATAAGATAAGATAAGATACAGCTTTATTAATCTCACAATGGAGAAATTCACTGTTACAGGCTCTTCAGGTACCATCAGTAGGGGGTGCAAATGGAAGTTCATTAGCAGCAGAATAATGAGTGTGACACTGAAGGGCAGGTACATTAACATCACCATCATCCAGTGTTACACACCAACCAATGATAGCAACAACGAGGCCAAAGATGATTTCTACAACCAACTGCAGGCAGTTAGAGAAAACCCCATGACACGATATCCTCATCGTCATGGGTGATCTCAGTGTCAAGGTCGGAAGCAACTACACAGACTGTGAGAGAGTCATGGAGAAGCATGGGATGGGGACAAGGAATAACAATGGAGATAGACTTGTGGAGTTCTGCGCCATGAACAACCTAGTGATTGGAGGGACCCTCTTCACATGCCGTGATATCCACAAGCTGACATGGATCTCGCCAAATGGGAAATTGAAACCAGGCTGATCATCTGATGATCAACAGTATGTGGCAAAGGTCTCTTCTGGATGTGAGGACCAAGCATAGTGCAGACGTTGGGAGTGACCACCACCTGGTGACAGCACTCATCCAGATGATGCTGAAAAAGACTCAGCACACGTCGACTTTTCAGACACGATTTGACACCCAGCGTCTGAAGGACAACAATGTACTGTCAACCTTCACCAGCAATCTGAGGAATAGATTTGAGATATTGAAAGACAGAGTGGACCAACAGGACATAGATACCACCTGGAGCCATATCACTGCACTGTACACTGAAAGCAGCAAACAAAAACTTGGGTATTGAAAGAAAAAACCAGCAAGTGCTGGATACAACAGGAAACCCTAAATGCTATAGAGGAGAGGAGTGAAATCAAGAAAAGACTCTTTCAGGCAAAATCCCCACAACTGTGAGAGAGACAGGAAGAAGAATACAGGACAGCTCACAGGAAAGTGAAGAGGCTTGCCCTCCGTGACAAGAGAAAAGCCATGGACCATCTAGTAAATGAGACAGAGGAGGCGGCAGCACAAGGAGAAAAAGGGAGAGTCTTCAAGATCACCAAGTGCATATGCGGCAAATTCAAGGGAAGCTCTGGGGGACCAATCAAGGACAAACGAGTAAAACTGCTGACAACAGAGAAAGAACAAGAAGAGAGATGAACTGAGCACTTCAAGGAAGCTCTTAATCGACTGCCACCTGATGAGGAAACCAGCATCCCGGAAGCTTCAGAAGACCTAGACATCAACATTGACCCTCCAACCAAAGAAGAAATTGTGGCTGCCATTAAGACTCTCAAGAGTGGCAAGTCACCAGGCCGGGATAACCTTGATGCTGAACTGTTCAAGGCAGACCCTGAGCTAGCAGCTGATATTCTACAACCACTTTTCCAAGCTGTATGGGAGGACGAGAGGATACCTGACGACTGAACCAAAGAAATGATTGTCAAGATCCCCAAGAAAGGAGCCTTGGATGACTGCAACAACTTTAGGGGAATCACTCTACTGTCGGTACCTAGCAAGATATTCGCCAAGGTCATAATCAGAAGAATGTCAGATGCTGTGGATGAAACACTGAGAAAAGAACAAGCAGGATTTGAAAAAAAAACAGCGAGGATGTTTAGATGAGATATTTGCACTCAAACATCATTGAACAATGCACAGAATGGCAATGACAGCGATATGTAAACTTCGTGGACTTTTAAAAGGCATTTGACAGTATTCACATAGATAGCCTTTGGAGCAGCCTTCGACACTACGGCATTCCATCAAAGCTGGTACACTTCATCAAGAGCTTCTACAACAACTTTAGATGCTCTGTGGGCCATAGCGACACCTTCTGTGAAGTCAAGACAGGCGTCAGGCAAGGATGTGTGATCTCCGCAACCCTCTTCAATTTGGTCATTGATTGGGTGATGAGGAGGACAACAGAGGACACCTCTAGAGGGATACGCTGGAGTCTCTTCTCAACCCTAGAAGACCTTGACTTTTCAGATGACCTGGCACTGATGTCCCATACACACCGAAACATACAGAACAAGACCAGCAGACTGCAAACCTTCGGACAGGAGGTGGGGCATCGAATCAGCATCAAGAAAACAGAAATAATGACATTGAATGTGAACACCCCAACCCCTGTAAAAGTGAGTGGAACAAAACTACACCAGGCAGAAAAGTTTACATATTTGGGAATTTAAACAACATTTGGAGATCCACACAGTACAGCTTCAGCACCAAAACTAGGCTGTACCAGAGCTGCGTCATATCTGTGCTCCTGCATGGATCTGAATGCTGGAGGCTGACAGAAGCAGATCGTGCTAAGCTAAGATCATTCCACAACACATGCCTTTGAAAAATCCTCCGGATCTTCAGGCTTGAGAAGATCTCCAACGAGGTCCTGCCGAGACGATGTAAACAAGTTGACATAGGTACTATCATCACAAAAAGAAAATGGAACTGGATTGGACATGTGCTGCGGAAAGACTATAGCTATCTATAGTCTTTATAGTCTATAGCAAGAATAGCATTGCACTGGACCCCAGATGGAAAGAGGAAGAGAGGGAGACCAAGAGTAACATGGAGGAGGGCAGTGGAGAGTGAGATGGAAGCCATGAAGCATTCTTGGGGTTCTTTGAAAAGGATGGCTCAGGACAGGCAGGGGAACTTGGTTGCTGTCCTACACACCACTGGGTGTGGTGATGATGACGACGACGACGATGATGCAGTGGGAGTGTAGTGTGAATGTAGTGTATTATCAGTAGCAGTGCAGTGGGAGTGCAATGGGAGTGTAGTGAAAGTACAGGAAAAGTGGATTATGAATGCAGGAGTGCATTTGGGGTGCAGGGAGTGAGAGTGCAGCAGGAGTCTCTCTCACTATTTCTAATACATACATACTCACTGTCTCTCTCACACATACTCTCTCTCGCGCTGACATACATACACTCTCTCTCTATCTCACACACATGCTGTCTCTCTCTCAGTCAAACACACACATACTCTCTCTCTCTCTCTCTCTCTCTCTCTCTCTCTTTCTCTCACACACACACACACACACACACACACACACTTTCTCTCTCCCTGTCTCTCTCTCTCATCATCTTTATCTCTCTTTACTGTTTCTTTCTCAGTGTTTCTTGCTCTTGATCTTTCACTGTCTCTCTCACTCACAAGAACTGTCTCCCACTGGTCGCGTTCTCCCTCACTGAAATTGTCTCTCTACCGCTGTCTCTCTCTCTTTCATGCAGGAGAAATCCCTGGCGAAGTTCCTCTCTCACCTGATCACATCCCTGTAATTGGACCCGAATAATAATTTTGTACCAGTTTAGACCTTCAGCATGTTCTCTACACACAGATCAAAAACACAATAATTATGATACAGAGGGAAAAAACAACAACAACAACAAAACAACAAAAAAAAACAAAAACAAAGATCTGGCGCCCGGAACCATCGTTCACCTGCTCCAGCCTTACAGACGTGCAATAATATGAAAAGTTCTGGTGTTTACAGCTCGGAAGTGTTGCGCCACAACTTCTGTTGGTGTTACAAGCTCGGGAAAAACCTCGTAAAAAGGTCTGAACAAGCACATACATCAGCGTGAACGAGGGGAACGAAACCCTTGGGCCATTTCTCGTTCACTTTTATGACGTGTGTGTAAACTGAGTTACAGAGGGGTGGCGAGGTTTTGCGCAGAGCTGTAAATAACGCCGAGCTTCGGACGAGGGCTGGGCTTGAGAGCTGATAAACAAGGCTGATAAAATGCTCATCTGTTGAGCTCCATCTGCAAAATAAATAAATAAACAAACAAATAAATAAATCAGCTCTGAGGAAAAAAAGGGCTAGCTGGACATGGCGCTACTTGTAGGCGTAACCATATGGGCCTAATTGCTTCAGCATCCTTTTCCAAATCCATTAATGTGGATGCAGTCCCTCTCATCAGCTGGATCAGTCATCATCAGTCGTTTTTCTGGAAATTTCTCTCAGTCAACACTGGGTGAAGGCAGGTTACACCCTGAACACCTCACCAGAACACTGCAGGGCAACACGAACAACCAGTTTTCGATAGTGAAGTGAAGTGTGCAGGTACACGGTGAAACGGCTCTTATCTTTCACCTGCCAGTGTGCGAGAGGAAATGCTGAAAGCGTTTAGTGCTGGGAAACTTTGTCGGCGAGTTGGACCTCTGCATGTCAGCGTGATGCTTTGACCCAGATTTCTGAGATCTTTGGTGTTCTTTGAGTTTATATACGACTATTCACAGCTCTAGGAACGTTCATTATAGTGTTGAAATATGACGACCCTGCAGCGCCGTGGTCACCCTGCCGGCTCGAGCTGCTGTTGGTACTGGCGGCAGTCTTTAATAAGTCGCTCACACTCTTGTTGTTTTGATCATATCTATTTTTCTTAAAATAGATTCTTCGCCAAGGACAAAACAGGAATGAAACACGTCCCAGTCTCCATCAGCTCTAATAAGCCGAGTTCCTTTTCAACAGCACCGCTGTAAATCAACATCACGCTGAAGGTCAGCACGATCCAACCGCCACCTCCGCCACCACCTCCCCCATATCCCACTGAGTCCGTCTTTCTGTCTCTCTCTCTCGCCCCCCCTTTTTCTCCCTGTTTCTCACCCCCTTCTTCTCCTCCTCTCTCGGTCTCATTCTCCATTATTTCTCTGTTTCTCTCCGTTTCTCAGACATTTCTTTCTGCGATGTTCACCTACTTGAGGCACATTGCACAGCAATATCACATTCTCTATAACTAGGATAGAACACCGGGGTTAGTGGCTTCACGGAGAGAAACACAGAGAGACTCATTTTTCTAGCGCAGTCATTATTTACATTAAAGCTACTCGATGGAGAGACAGACAGACAATCTCCTCACTATAAGACATTGTTCACTTTTTAAATTGGACACACACACACACACACACACACACACACACACACACACACACACACACACACGGTGTGTCCTCCATTGTGCACTGTTACTCATATTTTCGTTATCGATTTTCACCCTCTATTAGATTTTAATCTCTTGCGCTGGCTTGTAATCATCTTCAATAGTCTTGGGAAGGGCAGGGGAAAGGCTGAGTGTGACTGCAGAAATCCAGGGGGCTGGCATAGAGGTGGAGGTGGAGATGACAGTGAAGGAACTGACACCGCCTGTCATGGCTGTGCTGAACTCAACCGCATCTCTGCTGCATCCGCAAGAGATGTCCACATCTCACCTCAGGCTTATAAATGTAGTAAACTCACGCTAGCTGTATGTAGAGCAGCAGCTGTGAGTTTCATGTGCTCCGGATGAATTTTGGAAGCATGTACATGTCTCACAGCTGCACACGATCAAATCCCATTCAAGTATTAAAAACTAAACACTAACATCTCAAGGACACTTCACACAGATATTCTGCAGACAGCTGGATTACAGAACCACGCTCACAAATGCAGCTAACACGATGATTATAATTGTAGTGGTGGTGCAGTGATTAAGGCTCGAGCTTCCCAATCAGCTGGGTGAGGGTTTGAGTCCAGTACCACCAATCTACAACTGTTGTGCCCTCAAGCAAGGCCCTTAAACCCCAACGACTCAGGTGTATAAATGAGATAAAAGTGTAATTTGCTGTGAAGCATGGCTTCTTCTTCTTCTTCTCCTTTCGGCTGTTCCCTTCAGGGGTCGCCACAGTGAATCATCTGCCTGCATTTCCCCCGATCCTCTGCATCTTCTTCTCTAACACCAATTACCTTCATGTCCTCCTTCACCACATCCACAAACCTTCTCTTTGGTCTGCCTCTTCTCCTTCTGCCTGGTAGTTAAAACCTCAGCATCCTACTACCAATATACTCACTATCCCTCCTCTGTATATGTCCAAACCATCTCAACCTAGCCTCTCTGACTTTGTCCCCAAAACCTCCAACATGTGCTGTCCCTCGGGTGTACTCAGTCCTGATCCTATCCATCCTCGTTACTCCCAAAGAGAACCTCAACATTGTCATCTCTGTTACCTCCAGCTCTGCCTCCTGCCATTTCCTCAGCACCACTGTTTCTAAACCATTCAATATTGCTGGCCTCATCACGGTCTTGTACACTATTCCTTTCATTCTTGCCGATACCTTCATATCACACCGGACACTTTTCTCCAACCATTCCAACCTGCCTGCACACGCTTCTTCACCTCTTTTCCACACTTTCCATTGCTCTGGATTGTTGAGCCTAAGTACTTCAAATCCTCCACCTTTATCTCTGCTCCCTGTAACCTCACCGTTCCTCTTGGGTCCTTGTCGTTCACACACATGTATTCTGTTTTACTGATGCGAAACTTCCTTCCTCTCCTTTCCAGGGCATACCTCCACCCCTCTAGATTTTCCTCCACTTGTTCTCTGCTCTCACTACAGATCACAAGGTCATCTGCAAACATCATAGTCCATGGAGATTCTTGTCAAACCTTGTCTGTCAGCCTGTCCATCACCATAGCAAACAAGGAGGGGCTCAGGGCTGACCCTTGATGCAGTCCCACCTCCACCTTGAACTCTTCTGTCACACTGACAGCACACCTCACCACTGTCTTATATCTCTCATACATGTTTTGCACCACTCTAACATACTGCTCTGCCACTCCAGACTTTCTCATGCAATACCACAGTTCTTCTTTTGGCACCTTTTCACATGCTTTCTCCAGATCCAGAAAGGCACAATGCAGCTCCCTCTGGCCTTCTTTGTACTTCTCTATTAGCATCCTCAAAGCAAACATTGCATCTGTGGTGCTCTTTCTTGGCATGAAACCAAACTGTTGTTTACAAATGCCCTTAGTCAAGTTTCCACTATTCTTTCCCATAACTTCATCGTATGGCTCATCAACTTTATCCCTCTGTAGCTGCCACAACTCTGCACGTCTCCCTTGTTCTTAATAATGGGCACCAGCACACTTCTACTCCATTCCTCTAGCATCTGCTCACTCTCTAAGACCTTGTTGAATGTTGTTGTCAGAAAATCTATTGCTACCTCTCCTAGACACTGGGACCAACTGCCTTTCCACTCTTCATCCTCTTCAATGCCCACCTCACTTCTCCCTTCCTAATCTTTGCTACTTCCTGGTCCTCAACAAGCACCTCTTCTCTCTCTTTTCTCATTCATCAGCTCTTCAAAGTACTTGTTCCATCTTCCCAGCACACTTCTGTCATCGGTCAATACATTTCCCACTCTGTCCTTAATCACTCTAACTTGCTGCACGTCTTTCCCATTTCTATTGCTCTGCTGTGCCAACCTAGATAAACCATTTTCTCCCCCCTTACTGTCCAACCGATCTATATATATATATATATATATATATATATATATATATATATATATATATATATATATATATATATATATATATATATAGAGGATTTTCTGAGTAGATCCTTCTGTAGGAGAGTGCTCAATACTTTTGGTAGAGCAAATAAACAAAGGACAGGACAAAGGCTTTCTATTGAAGCTCCATTTATCACTACAGATCTGTTTAGAGGGTGGTGAAACCATCCCTCTCTTCAGGTGATTCAGAAATTCTTCTGTAATCACCTGAAGAGAGGGATGGTTTCACCACCTCAAACAGATCTGTAGTGATAAATGGAGTTTCAATAGAAAGCCTTTGTCCTGTCCTTTGTATGTATATATATATATATATATATATATATATATATATATATATATATATATATATATATATATATATATATATATAGAGAGAGAGAGAGAGGATTTTCTGAGTAGATCCTTCCGTAGGAGAGTGCTCAATACTTTTTGGTAGAGCAAATAACAAAAGGACAGGACAAAGACTTTCTATTGAAGCTCCATTTATCACTACAGATCTGTTTCGAGGGGTGGTGAAACCATCCCCTCTCTTCAGGTGATTCAGAAATTCTTCTGTAATCACCTGAAGAGAGGGGATGGTTTCACCACCCCTCGAAACAGATCTGTAGTGATAAATGGATTTTCAATAGAAAGCCTTTGTCCTGTCCTTTTGTATGTATATATATATATATATATATATATATATATATATATATATATATATATAGAGAGAGAGAGAGGATTTTCTGAGTAGATCCTTCCGTAGGAGAGTGCTCAATACTTTTTGGTAGAGCAAATAACAAAAGGACAGGACAAAGACTTTCTATTGAAACTCCATTTATCACTACAGATCTGTTTCGAGGGGTGGTGAAACCATCCTCTCTCTTCAGGTGATCACCTGAAGAGAGAGGATGGTTTCACCACCCCTCGAAACAGATCTGTAGTGATAAATGGAGTTTCAATAGAAAGTCTTTGTCCTGTCCTTTTTTTATATATATATAAATATATATATCATCATACGCTCTGTGTTTGACACCGCTACCCTTGCCTTGTGCTGTCTCCCTGTACTCCTGATTACTCTCTTCGGTTCTCTCTATGTCCCACTTCTTAGCTAACCTCTTCCTTTGTACACACTCCTGCACTTCATTCCACCACCAATCTCCTTATCTACTGTCCTACTGTCCTTCAAGAGGACACACCAAGTACTCTCCGACCTGTCTCCCTGATCACATTAGCTGTAGTTGTCCAGTCATCTGGAAGCACTTACTGACCACCCAAAGCCTGTTTCAACTTCTCCTTGAAGACAACATTACACTCTTCCTTTTTCAGCTTCCACCACTTTGTCTTCTGTTCTGCCTTTGCCTTCTTCACCTTTCTTACCATCAGCATCATCCTGCACACCACCATCCTATGCTGTTTTGCAACACTCTCACCCACTACTACTTTGCAGTCAGTGACTTCCTTCAAATTACATCGCCTGCACAAGATGTAGTCTACCTGCGTGCTTCTACCTCTGCTTTTATAAGTCACCCTATGCTCCTGTTTCTTCTGGAAGAAAGTATTCACCACAGCCATTTCCATCCTTTTTGCAAAATCTATCATCATCTGTCCTCCTGTGTTCCTGTCCTGGATACCAAACCTGCCCATCACTTCCTCGTCCCCTCTGTTTCCTGCACCAACATGTCCATTGAAGTCTGCCCCAATGACCACTCTTTCACCTCTAGGGGTACTCTGCATCACTTCACCTAATTCACTCTAACTTGCTGCACATGTGCCTGTGGGGCATAAGCATTAACAACATTGGGCATCACACCTTCAATTTCTAACTTGAGACTCATCACTCTGTCTGACACTCTTTTTATTTCTAGAACATTCCTGATAAACCCCCCCTTCAAGATGACTACTCCATTTCTCTTCCCATCCACACCATGATAAAACAGCTTAATAATAATAATAATAATACATTTTATTTATATGGCGCCTTTCTCAGCACTCAAGGTCGCCTAAACCCTTAAACCCTTAAACCCTGCTCCTAAGCTTAAACCCTGCTCCTAAGCTTCTCGCCTTGCTACCTTTCTACTGGGTCTCCTGAACATACAGTGTGTCCACCTTCCTCCTCTGCATCATGTCAGCCACCTTTTCCTGTCATAGTTCCAGCATTCAAAGTTCCTACTCTCAGTCCTAAAATCATGCTTTTCCTCTTCTCTCTCTGCCTATGGATACTCCTCCCACCTCTCCTTCTTCGACCTCTCCTTCTTCGAACAACAGTAGTCCAATTTCCACCAGCACCATGTTGGATAACAGCACTGATGGCGGTTGTTGTTAACCCGGGTCTCGGCCGATCCGATATGAAATTTGTAATTACGGTTCGCATTCTGTATTTTGGCAAAAGTTTTATGCCGGCTGCCCTTCCTGTCGCAATCCTCTGCATTTATCCGGGCTTGGGACCGGCGTGAGGGTGGACACTTGTTTGTGCCCCCACCCCCCACCCCCCCAGCTGCATTTGTGTATGTGTGTACGTAATGCTGTATATGTGTATATAATATCAATAAATACATATTCAACACTATGTCTGTCTTCCTTTCGGCTTTTTCCCTTTTATTCGGGAGTCGCCACAGCAAATCATCTGATTCGCACGTTTTGATTTGGCAGAGGTTTTTACGGATTCCCTTCCTGTCACAACCCTGTTAGCAAGGGACAGAAACACACTGACGACTTTGCAGCCTACCCTTTTCGAAAGTCAGCAATGGTTCTTTTACATGCCTCTCACCATAGACAGTGAGAGACATATTCAACACTATAAATGCTTATAATAACAATTAAACATTCAAAAAATAATGCAGAAGATGTAAATAAAATACAAATGCACACACATACTGACACGTGCGTGCGCACACAGATGTGTACCTCACATAAAAATGAAAGTAGTTTTGTTGGAGAGGGTTTTTTTATTCTTTTTTGCACAATTGGCCTTATTTTGCAGCATTTTCCTGAACTTTTCCTTTTTTTTTTTCGATGAATAAGTTTAAAAATACCCGCGATTCACTGAAGCTGCAGAGATTGAAGCACAAAGTAGTGAGGGATCTCTTTACTTCCTATAGAAACAGGAAGTCGCTGCTCTTGGCTGATTCAGAACAAAGTCGCTAAATATGAAAAACAAGCAAAATGAACTTTGATCACATGTTCGTTGATTCATTCATTTCCTGAACTGCTTAATCCTAATTAGGGTCATGGGGAGGCTGATGCCCATCTCAGCTGACCTGGGCGAGGGCAGAGTACACCCTGGGCAGCTCTCCAGGCCATCGCAGGGCAGAAACACACTGACAGTTATGTAGCTCCTTTTGTCGAAAGTCAGCAATAGTTCTATTACATGAACTTCACACGAGAGACAATGACAGACACGGCCGGCCTTTGATAACCCAATTAGGGGCTCTGGGGGCTTTGATCACATGTTGCTTATGCAGAGTACCTAAAGTTCCCTTCCCCAACATCACTGTGACCAATCAGGATGCAATTTCACACACAGAGTTCAAAATTTATTTGATACAGGTTTAGGTCAAAGGTTTAACAAGAAAAAGGGAAAAAAAGGATAAAAAAAGAAGAATGAAAACATGAAGAAAAGAAGAGGAAGAGAAGAAGGGAGAAGAGAAAAAAGAACAAAATATAGCCGAAGAAAGGGCAGAAAAATGAAGAAAAATCAAGAAGAAGAAGAAGAGGGAAACGGAGATGAAAAAGGAGATGAGGAATAAAAAGAAGATGAAAATAAAGAAAAGTTCGAAAAACAATAAGAGGGAGAGAGAAAAGAATGAAAACAGAA
>CM045734.1:5165481-5187981 GCA_024760905.1 Plotosus lineatus | reverse complement strand
GTTTCACTCACTCTTTCTTTCTTGCTCTCACACTCTCCCCCTCTCATTCTCTCCAGTGCTTTGTCTCTCTCTCACTCTCCTCTTCTTCTTCTTTTCCTTTCGGCTGTTCCCTTCAGGGGTCGCCACAGCAAATGATCTGCCTCCATCTCTCCCTATCCTCTGCATCTTCTACTCTTACTCCAAAGACCTTCATGTCCGCCTTCACCGCGTCCATAAATCTTCTCTTTGGTCTTCCTCTGGGCCTTTTGCCTGGTAGTTCCAACCTCATCATCCTACGACCAATATACTCACTATCCCTCCTCTGTACATGTCCAAACCATCTCAATCTAGCCTCTCTGACTTTGTCTCCAAAACATCTAACATGTGCTGTCCCTCTGATGTACTCAATTCTGATCCTATCCATCCTCGTTACTCCCAAAGAGAACCTCAACATTTTCATCTCTGCTACCTCCAACTCTGACTCCTGTCTTTTCCCCAGGGCCACTGTCTCTAAACCATACAACATCGCTGGCCTCATCACCGTCTTGTACACTTTTCCCTTCATTCTTGCCGATACTCTCCTATCACACATCACACCGGACACTTTTCTCCATCCATTCCAACCTGCCTGCACACGCTTCTTCACCTCTTTTCCACACTCTCCATTGCTCTGGATTGTTGAGCCTAAGTACTTAAAATCCTCCACCTTCTTTATCTCTGCCCCTGTAACCTCAAAGTTCCTCTTGGGTCCTTGTCGTTCACACACATGTATTCTGTTCACATGTATTCTGTCTCTCTCTCACTCTCTCACTCTCATTCTCTTTTCTCTCTACAAGAGAGTGAGAGAGAGTGTGTGAGAGAGACAGAGCATTAGAGAGTGAAAGAGTATGTGTGTGAGAGAGTGTGTTTGAGAAATAGAGAGACTGAGAGAGTATGAATATGTGAGAGAGTTAGTGAGGGTGAGAAAGAGAGAGAGAGAGAGAGAGAGAGAGAGAGAGAGAGAGAGAGAGAGAAAGCTCCGGTGGCGAGTTGAATTAATACTTAGGTTGTGGTGTTAGCTCCTGGGTTAGGTGTTAAATCAGCAGTACTGAAGATCATTAAACCCGGGTAAAGTGAATGATTTCGGCCGTATTCATGCTAATCCACAACGCCGATGCTAAATCAACACAGCCGACACACTGTGAACTCATTTTACACAATTTACTGCTGCAGTGGGTGGAGAGGGGAAAAGAGAAAGGCTTCAGCAATGATGTCCTGTTTAAAAATGGTTCGGCTTAGTGAGAGCCTCACTCAGGGGCCGAGCAGTAGCAGTTTGCTGGTGCTCAAACCTTCAGCATTCTGATTAGTAACTGGGTTACTGTTATAACGGGGGTATGAGAGTCACCGGCATTTGCTTGTTTGTCTGTTTCATGAACACATCCATGCACAGATTTTCACCAAACTTTGGGCACTTGACTTTGGAATCCTTGGGTCAAAGGTCAAGGTCAGAGCAAGTTCAGAAACCTTTGGAAACTGGAGCACTTATAACTTGGAAATGAGTTCTGATGGACATCCATCAGGAGGGAACACTAATATGAACCCATATGGACTTTGGAATCAGAAAATTACATTTGACATTGAGTGACCTTCAAAGGTCAAACATCAACCATCTGTCAAATCTTTCAAGATAAGAGCCTTTCGTTCTTTTCTTTTTTTTTTTGGGTGTGTGTGTACAAATTTGATTTATGTACCACAAACGTTTCATAACATGAACACAGAGGTAATTAAAACCCATACATGATCTTATTTACTTCATTATCTCTGCTCTCTGTTGTGAAGGGTGGGGGGTACTCTACTCCATTCCCTCCAGTTCAACCAATCACAGCGTTTTCTTTTCTCCTCAGCTACCTTCAGTTTAATAAATTCCATAAATGTATGTGATTAAGGAGATAATTAGATTTTTAAAATACTTTCTTTAAAGTACATAGATTAACAACAACAAAAAAAATTCCCAATATTAAGTCAAAATGTTTACTTGTTAAACCATTAAAACTTCACCCTACTGACTCAATTACAACATCTCCATATAGCAATAATGTGGCATAGACTCACATCACGTGACTACAGCCCTCATTTCTTTCTTACAGAATAATTTTATGGATCTCTTTGAACTCCCAGTTCCAGTTCTCTTGGCAGAACTTTCTCAACAGCCTTAATATACTAGTCCTTCTCAAAAAAATTAGCATATTGTGATAAAGTTCGTTATTTTCTGTAATATACTGATAAAAAATAAACTTTCATATTTTTTAGATTCATTGCACACCAACTGAAATATTTCAGGTCTTTTATTGTTATAATACTGTTGATTTTGGCATACAGCTCATGAAAACAACCAGAAGAGGTGACCGGACCCTGAGGAAGATTGTGGAGAAGGGCCAATTCCAGACCTTGGGGGACCTGTGGAAGCAGTGGACTGGGTTACAGGTGCCGCATTCCCCAGGTCAAGCCACTTTTGAACCAGAAACAGCGGAGCGGCAGAAGCGCCTGACCTGGGCTACAGAGAAGCAGCACTGGACTGTTGCTCAGTGGTCCAAAGTACATTTTTCTGATGAAAGCAAATTTTGCATGTCATTCGGAAATCAAGGTGCCAGAGTCTGGAGGAAGACTGGGGAGAAGGAAATGCCAAAATGCCTGAAGTCCATGTCAAGTACCCACAGTCAGTGATGGTCTGGGGTGCCATGTCCACTGTTGGTGTTGGTCCACTGTGTTTTATCAAGGGCAGGGTCAATGCTGCTATCTATCAGGAGATTTTGGAGCACTTCATGCTTCCATCTGCTGAAAAGCTTTATGGAGATGAAGATTTCATTTTTCAGCACGACCTGGCCCCTGCTCACAGTGCCAAAACCACTGGTACATGGTTTACTGACCATGGTATTACTGTGCTCAATTGGCCTGCCAACTCTCCTGACCTGAAGCCCATAGAGAATCTGTGGGATATTGTGAATAGAAAGTTGAGAGACACCAGACCCAACACTGTGGATGAGCTTAAGGCCGCTATCAAAGCATCCTGGGCCTCCGTAACACCTCAGCAGTGCCACAGGCTGATTGCCTCCATGCCATGCCGCATTGAAGCAGTCATTTCTGCAAAAGGATTCCCGACCAAGTATTGAGTGCATAACTGAACATAATTATTTGAAGAATGACTTTTTTTGTATTAAAAACACTTTTTTTTATTTGGTCGGATGAAAAATGCTAATTTTTTGAGATAGGAATTTTGGGTTTTCATGAGCTGTATGCCAAAATCATCAGTATTAAAACAATAAAAAACCTGAAATATTTCAGTTGGTGTGCAATGAATCTAAAATATATGAAAGTTTAATTTTCATCAGTACATTGCAGAAAGTAATTAACTTTATCATAATATGCTAATTTTTTGAGAAGGACTAGTATTTGGTGCTGATTTATTGGGTGGGTAAAAAAGACCTGCTAAAAAGGATGTGGAAGTGATTGCTGTGCACAAAATTAAAACAAACAAACAAAAAAACGGTGTAGCCGGGTGATGTAAATTCGACTGTGTTCGTGTTCGGTATTCTGTTTGTATATTAAAATGGTGTCAATGGTTGTTGTGTCTGTAGTTAATACAATCTGGTGAGCCGATATTTTAAACGCACTTTGATGAAATGTGAAATGAACAGCCCTCTGCTGGATATTCTATGGAATGTAGAAGTAAAATCCAGAGGGATACCAAAACATGGAGAAGGTAGTGGAGAATTCAGGAGTTAACAGGGATCTCACATGTGATTTAAAGGAAACACTCAGTGACACTCTGGAATTTCATCAAAACATTTCTAAAATATCATGTTGTTTGTAAAAGCTGTGGATCGTTGCGTGCGACCCGGAAATCACAGGTAGCACAGAGACATTCACTGTACTGCTAGAGGAGGTTAGTAAGCATGAATGAGCACAAACAGCAACCAGTCCAGCACCGAGCAGAGCTTCACCCTGCACTAGCGGAAAATACTTTTATTAATAGTCAAATAAATCAGGATTAAAAAAAAAAAAACATATGACATTTAAGAGTTCTTAAGTGGCGCTTGTACTAGTACGTCATGGTGAAGAGGGAGCTGAGCTGCAAGGCAAAGCTCTCAAGTTACCAGTCTATCCAACCCTCACCTACAGTCACGAGCTTTGGGTAGTGACCGACAAAACAAGATCGCAGATACAAGAGGCTAAAATGAGCTCCCTTTGCAGGGGCAGGGCTCTCCCTTAGAGACAGCATGAGAAGATCAGCCATCCAGGTGGAGCTTGGGGTAGAACCGCTATTCCTTCACTTTTAGAGGACCAAGTTGAGGTGGCTTGGGCATCTGGTGAGAATGCCTCCCGAATGCCTCTCTGGTGTGGTGTTTCGGGCATGTCCGAATGGAAGGAGACCCTGGGGTCAACCCAGAACAGACTGGAGGGGCTCTGTCTGTCAGATGGTCTGAGAACGCCTCGGTACCTTGGGGAGGGGCATCTGAACCTCACTGCTTAGGCTCCTGCCCCGCAACCTGACCCTGGTTCAGATGGAAGAAGATGATGGACTGACTGAACTTTATCTTTTCTCTGATATAAATTTAACATATAACATGTCCTACAGTGTATACATATAAAACATGATGCATTACATTTATATAAATAACTATTGTATAAATAATTTAAATATGCATGTGTATGCAAAATATAGCTTAATATTGAGTAAGCAGCAGCTTCCCTTCCTCTACATTAATGACTAAAGTGCCCTTGAGCAAGGAACCTAACCCCCAACTGCTCTCCTGGCACCGCAATGCGTGTGTGGCAGCCCATTGCTCCGAGTGCATGTGTGTGAGTGTGTCTGTGTGTGTACTCACTGTTTACCTGTGTGCGCTCACTGTGGATGAGTAAAATGCAGAGGAAATACTTTACTTTGTGGGATTAATACAGTACTGTATTTCCTAATAATAATAAAACACTTAGGTACAGTTCAAATAAAGTGATGTATGCTGTATACGTTCTACACTAATGTGGTACAGTATCTTCACTGTATGTTTCAGTCCTGTTAAAAATAAAATAAAAAATACACTTACAAAATACCTTTTAAAATACACAAAAACAGTCACTTGGGTCAGGTGGTGTTACACTTTAAAAAAGAAAAAACATATCCTAAAAATTATGATTTATTTTGTTTTCTTCTGTTCCCATGTTGTACATACTAAAATTATGAAGGAGTACAAACAGACACTGTTAGCTGCACAGTGCTAGCTTTGCTTTGAGTGGCCCACTCACCTGACCCGCCTCTGTCATGGTTAAAATATATAACAATAAATAATAAAAATCAGATTTTCATCAGTTTCTTAAGCTCCAGTGTGGTACATAATAAAGCTCTCATTCACCTCAGACTCGGTCGACATTGTTCCATCTCAGGGACTGTTTAGTGACATCCGCCTTTGCTGCATTATTGTTACACAGTTTTAAAAATTTTGAGTTTAAAATTTTGAGTTTAGACGTACCTACGTAGTACACTGACGTAATGACACAATGATGCTGCATCCATTGTTTACAACGTGCCCCTGCTTCTTCCGAGTTCAGTTATTATATATACCCTTATGTTAAGCCGTTGTCTCTGTGATCTTTGTGTTTAACTGTTTTGCGGACTTTTGTAACCCTAAACAATTATGGTTGGTCAGAAGCGTAAGCCTACTAGCAACTTTCATACACAGAGATAAATTAACTATATGCTTGGATTGGCGCAATCTACCATGCATACTCAGTTAAGCAAAGACAGTTGTAAAATGAATGAAAACCCAAATCCAGAAAAGAAAGAGAACTCTCTGCTCTGCTGGTGATTCACATCAGTGCAGGCTGAGTACTAAACGAGTTCAACGGCGCCCTTGCTCACTTGAAAGACCGGAAGTCCGTATAACCTGCCTTCAAGTACAACAAGTGCACTACTTTCGGTATTGAGCACCTCACATATTGCAAGCGTTGATTGGCTGTTTTAAGCTTCATGTAAAGTGAGTCGGCTGAGCTTCATGTAATGTGACTCAGCTCATCGGAACCATTTACAAGCAGAAAGATTACATCATAGAGAATGTTAAAAGTTACATTTGATACTGTATTTGATATTTGATGAGTGAATTTGATTAAAATTGATCAATTTGAAATTATTTTGCTTGAATTTAATTTATTTGAAATTAATGTTGATATTATTTGATATATTTGATCTTATTTTACAATGTTATGTTTATAATAATTGATTTAGGGGTGTTTTATGAGATACGGTAATGCTATGTATGGATGTATAGTACAGTATGAGTGTCATAGGTCACTGTAACAACTTACGATCATTTTCAACTTACGCTCGGCCGTCCGGAACCAATTAAAAATGCAAGTCGGAGAGCATCTGTATATGTAGCTATAAGGTTGTAGGAAAAACCCACAACAAAACAATATCTAGAGTTCAACTGTTCTTTTAAAACATGATAAGCAAAAGTAATTCAGGTTACTGATCCGAAGGTCTGGGGTACAATACCGGTACCCCAATGCCACTGTTGGGCCCTAAAACAGGGCTCTTAACCATCAATTGCTCAGCTGTATAAAAATGATGTATGTAAATCACACTGGCTAAGAGTGTCCGTCAAATACTGTAAATGTAATATAAAATGATGCATGTCGGCTTCACTGATAATCCCAGAAACTCCAGACATATGATCAAGGTCCAAGACCAAAGCAGAGTTCCAAAAGAAACTAAATTTCAAAGCGACTGCAAGTGATAAAAAATTAAAAATAAAATTAATAGAAGTATGCTATGTGCATCATATTGCATGAAACCACTAACAGTGAATTTCACCACACATTGTGGGAACAACTAGGGATCAGTGCAAGGCCGCCATACTACTACTACTACTACTACTACTAATAATAATAATAATAATAATTATAATAATAATAATAATAATAATAATAATAGCCCTCACCTGACTGAGAAGAGCGCCAGCCTCCCTGCAAACCTAATTAGGATTAAGAGGTTCAGAAAATGAACAGATGAATGAATAATAATAATACAGTAATGTGGGTTTCCACCGGGTACTCCGGTTTCCTCCCACAGTTCAAACATCTGCACCGTAGGTTAATTGGCTGTTCCAAATCGCTCCTAGGTGTGATTGTGATTGGTTGTGTGAGAGTCAGCCCTGCAATGGTTTTGCAGGCGGTCCAGGTTTACTCTGCCCTCGCCCAGAGTCGGCTGAGATAGGCATCAGCTTCCCTTCGACTCTAATTAGGATGAAGTGGTTCAGAAAATGAACGGATGAATACAACTACCACTACAACTAATAATAATAATAATAATAATACTAATAATAATAATAATAATGCGATATTATATCTTAATTCTGCACGCTGGGTATTGACTGCAACAGAGCACAGATTAATCCATTCCTTTAATATAACTCTGCAGGGGAGCTCATTTACACACACAGCACTGTAGATGCTCACTGAAGGCTGGAAGGATTTTTGCTCCCTTACCCCCCATCAGCAACCTCCCATCCTACACCTTGCACACACACACACACACACACACACACACACACACACACACACACACACACACTGAATGGGAGCATAATCCATTTGAGAGTGGTGGTGATTGATGCTCCCTGGGTTCGATCTGCATGCAGGAGTTTTCTCTACTTGAGCTCAGACACTGCAGCAGCTGAAGCAGCACTGCAGGAATTATTCCTGATATTAATTCTTCATGTCTGAGGATGATGAGGATCAGTCTGTCGGTGCACGCTCGCCTGTTGCATGCCATGAACCCCGAGCTGAATGCGTGGTGTTTATTAGAATGTAACATCCACAGTTATGATCCAAGTGTTCAGTTCTATTACACCATGAGTTCGTAAATCATTCAGAAGCAACGCGGGCGACCCACCAAGCGCGTCATCGTGCGCCCTATTAATAACCAATTCAGGAATGAATACCTCAAGCTATTCTTTATTTAAAAAAAAAAGAAAAAAAAAGGAAACAACAACAATTATTGTAAACGTATTATTATTATTATTATTATTATTATTATTATTATTATTATTAAAACATTAAAATAAATAAAGTATGTATAGTTTACTAGCCCAGGATGATGCCTACCTCTGCCGCACGCGCACTCCGCACACAAGAGGAGAAGCAAGGCGACATCCCGGCAGCGCGCGCTGAGACTGAGAGTCCGCATCTCTCTCTCTCTCTCTCTCTCTCTCTCTCTGTCTCTCCCTCCCTTCTTCTCTCTCTGTCGTCTTCTCCTGCTCAGACCCGGATCATTTCCCTTGGGTTCTGCAGCCTCGGCGGCGCCACTGATCCGTTTTCCGGGAGAAAACCACGGCGGAGGAGAAAGCAGCACAAGTTCACGTGCTGAAGCTGAAGCGGTGCGCCTGCCTCCATCACTGCGCTCCCAGCCCCGAGTGCACAACTCCGGCTCGCGAGCTGCCTCCAAGCACTTTCAAGCGTCACACGTGGGACAGCCAGCCAATAGGAAATTGACGAGGTATCAGTCTCAGCAAATAGTACGCACAGGTGGGCGGGGTTGAGTAAGTCGGTAAGTAAGTAGCATCATCATCATCATCATCACCGGCAGCTGCTGGTTCAGTGGCACGCGCGCGGTGGAAACAGGTGACTTTGCATCGATTCGTAACCAGAACAAAGTCTCATTCTATTACATCAACGAATTTAAACTCAATAAATAAAACTATATGTTCTTTTTTCACAGACTCAGAAATACAGCTGTCACAAGATTTCCAATTTTTTCCCCCCAAAAATCAGCAAAGTTCTGGGTTCGATTCCCAGCTCGGGCACTCCTGTGTGGAGTTTGCAGATTTCCTCAGGTTCCTCCGGTTTCCTCCAACAGTTCAAAAAACACGCGGGTTAATTGGCTGTTTCAAATCACCCCCTTGGTGTGAGTGTGACCTTCCATCGCCTGGCGAGCTGTCCAGGGGGTATCCTGCCCTCACTCAAAGTTGGCACCATGTTCCAGGGATGGGCACCATGCTCCCCATGACCCTAATTAGGATTAAGTGGTTCAGACAATCAGTGAATGAATATATTGTGCTCTTCATCTGTGCTTCATCATTCAAAGGTTTTACCTTAATAGGCACAGGGAGGCTGGCGCCTATCTCAGCTAATCTGAGTGAAAGCACATTCTGGACAGCTCTCACACACACACACACACACACACACAGACAGACAGACACACACACTTGGAGCAGCCATACAGAAGCTCTTGTGACTCAAACCCTTTCCCTTTATGCTGTGAGGTGGACATGCTAACCACAACCCTATCCCTGTCAGTCACAAACACATGGACCAAATAAATATATTAAAGTAGTTTTAAAAATATTTAGATACAGCCCTGCAATGGCCTTGGAGCTGATAGCGATTAGGGTGCTGCACTCCTGATTGGGAGGTTGTATGTTTGAATCCCAGTGAGACCCTCAGTGTGCTAAGACCCCTGGGAAAGGTCTTAACCACACATGTATCTCTGTTCACCCAGCAGTATATGTGGGTACCAGTAAAAATGTACAGTAGGCCCTTGACTATTCAAGGTTTTGCACCCAAAGTTTGAGTATTCGCTGACTGCAGAGCAACCTGATTCAAATTCAGCCAATGGCTGTTCTCCTTTCTCCTGATTGGTTGAGCTGATGCCCCCCCCCTTTCCTCATTCTTGCCCAAGTTGTCAATCAGCCTCTTTTTTTTTGTGTTTGTTTTAATTACCAGTTAAGCTCTATACCACTCAAAGACTGCCTAAGCGATAAAAAATGTTGGATGTCTCTTCTGAAGAAATAAGACTTTCTCCTGAGAAACGACGGTTTTCTCTGAACTGCTGTATTAAAGTCTTTTTCAATTATTATTCCAGTACAGTACCTAAGTTCATGTTTGTGCGTAAGATTATATGTTCTGTAGCATGTTTAACAAACAATACCTAAAGGATCAACTTTGTTACAGTACTCTTCATGTCCTTTTACATTGAAGTTGGAGTGATGTCTCCAAGATGGTGCTGCCCAGAGGGTGATGTCGCGGAGTTCTCAGAGTCAAATTGTTTCTTTGTTCATTTTAATTTGTTTTATTTGTTGTTTTGTTTGTTCATGTTTTGCACTCTGCTAGTCTACGACCGGTCGACTCTACTACAGCTATAAGATCGGAGTATCTTCGGGCGTGTATAACTAAGCACGCTTAACTGAGCTGGTTCGCTGGGATGCGGCTAGCAGAGCTAATATGCTATGGTAGGCAGCTCAATGCAAGCCGCACCCCAGCTGACATGAAGCCCAGGCGGGAAGGGGCCGAACGACGACTCCGGCGCTTGGGCTTGCAAGGGATGAAGGTCGTGTAGCCGGCTGGTGCAATCGCCTTGAGCCATGTTTCACAGAAACACAGTCCTGTAGATCCCTCTGCGCTGCAATCTGAGCATGAAACTCGACCATCTTGTTTCGCAGGGACTGAACATTTTCAAGCAGTATGGCCAGAAGTGCTAACCAAGCCTTTGAGAACTCCGCCTGGGCTTATTGCTAGCCGGGGTGTGGTTAGCATTGAGCTCCCATAGCAGCTCACGATAGAAGTTGTTGCGTGCTTAATTGCCCGAAGCTGAAGCTGATCATAGCTGTAGTAGGGTCGACCGATCATACACGAGCATAGTGCAAAACATGAACAAACAAATTGACTCTAAGAAATCCGCGACGTCGCCCTCTAGGCAGCGCCATCTTGGAGACATCACTCCAAGTTCAATGTAAAAGGACATGAAGCGTAATAAAATTTATCCTTTTGGTATCATTTGTTAAACATGCTACAGAACATAAAATAAAATAAAATAAAATAAAATAAAACATTCTAAGAATTAATTTAGGTACTGTACTGGAATAATAATTGAAATAATAATTGAATTGAATAATAATTGAATGCAGCCGTGAGGGGGGGGCACAAACCAGTGTCTCTCCCTCACGCCGGTCCCAAGCCCGGATAAATGCAGAGGGTTCAGGAAGGGCATCCGGCGTAAAACAAATATGCCACTCACTCACTTCTTGCATCTCTCACTTACTCCATCACTGCCTCTCTTACTCCTTTCCTAACCCCCTCATTTCCTCCCACCCTCTCTCCTCCACCCCTCCCTCCCTCACTCAATCCCTCACTCACTCAGTGTTTCACTCCCTCAATCCCTCCCTCCCTCCCTCACTCACTCCCTCGCTCACTCATTCATTCACGCTTTCGATCACTCACTCACTCCTCCATCACTGACTCACTCCTTTACTCATTCCTGACTCACTCACTCACTCCTCCCCCACTGACTTACTCCATCTGTCCCTTACTTACCCCTTCCCTCACTCACTCACTTCCTCTCTCTATCACTCACTCACTCACTCACTCACTCACTCACTGACTCAAACACTTACTGTTTCACTCCATCACTCACTGCCTCTCTCACTCACTGACTCACTCACTCCTTTGCTCATTTGTCACTCACTCACTCGTTCAGCTACATCATCATCACTCACTCATTCACTCACTCACTCACCTCCCTCCCTCCCTCCCTCCCTGCCTCCCTCCATCTTTCCCTCCCTCTCTCCCTCCCTCCTTCTTTCTCTCCCTCACTCACTCACTCCTTCCCTCACCAACTGCATCACTCAATCCCTCACTCACTCATTCATTCACTCCCTGCATCCATCAACCATGCTTTCCCTCCCTCCCTCTCCCTCCCTCACTTACTCACTCATTCACTCATCTCCTCTCTTACTAATTTACTCAATCACTTCCTACCCCTTCATTCACTCACTTCCTCACTCAACCACTTCCTCCCTCCCTTCCTCCCACCCTCAATCACTGACTCCTCCCTCCCTTCCTCCCTCCTTCATTAATTCCTCACCTGCTCATTCACTTCTTCCCTCTCTCACTTACTCCATCACTGCCTCACTTACTCCTTTCCTCACCCCTCACCCCTCCCACCCTCTCTCCCTCCATCCCTCACTCACTCTCTCAGTGTTTCACTCCCTCCCTCCCTTCCTCTGTCCCTCCCTCGCTCACTCACTCACGCACTCCATCCCTCCTTCCCTCACCCACTGCATCACTCAATCCCTCACTCACTCATTCATTCACTCCCTCCATCCATCAACCACTCCCTCCCTCCCTCCCTCCCTCCCCCACTTACTCCATCAATGCCTCACTCACTCACTCCTCCTCCACTGACTTACTCTGTCCCTCCCTTACTTAGCTCTTTCCTCACTCACTCACTTCCTCTCTCTATCACTCACTCACTCACTCACTCACTCACTCAGATCTATCATCACTCACTCACTCACTCACTCACTCACTCACGCACTCACTCACTCACTCACTCACACATTCTCTCACTCAATTTCTCCCTGCCTCCCTCCATCCTTCCCTCCTTCTCGCCCACCCTCCCTCGTTTTCTCCCTCACTTACTCCCTCATTAACTCATTCATTCCTCTCCATCACTCACTCACTTACTCACTCACTCACTCGCTCAGCTCTATCATCATTCACTCATTCACTCCCTCCTTCCCTCCCTCACTCATTTACTTACTCTCTTCTTCCTTCCATCAATTCCTCCACCAATTCTTCACTCATTCCTCACTCACTCATTCACTTGTTCACTATGTTCATTACTCACTCACTCACTCACTCACTCAATCTCCCCCTCTCTCCCTCCATCCCACTGATTTACTCCATCCCATTCTTTCACTCACTCTCTACCTGCTTTCCTCCATCCTCCCCTCCTTCCCTTCCTCCCTCTCTCTCTCCCTCAATCACTCATTCCTTCACTCATTCCTCACTCACTCACTCACTCCCTCCTCCCTCCCTCACTCACTCACTCACTCACTCACTCACTCATTCACTCAATCCCCTCCCCTCCCTCCCAATTTCATTCATTCCTCACTTGCTCACTCACTCTATCACTCCTACCTCACTCACTTACTCCATCCCTCAGTCACTTACTTCTTCCCTCCTTTCCTGTCTCTTATGCTCCATCACTCACGCACTCACTCACTCACTCCTTCCTCACACACTTACTCCTCCTTCCCTCCCTTCCTCCCTCCCTCCCTCACTGCTTCCCTTACTCACTCACTCCTTCACTTACTCAGTCAGTCACTCACTCATCCACTCACTCACTCTATCACTCACTCACTCATTCCCTCCCTCCTTCCCTCCTTCCCTCCATCCCTCACACTCACTCCCTCACTCCCTTACACACTCCCTCACTCACTCACGCGCTCTCTCCCTCACCCACTGTTTCACTCACTCACTCACTCACTCACTCAGCTCAGCGCATCAGTCAGTCACTCACTTACTCCTTCACTCACTCCTCACTCACTCCCTCACTCCCTCAGTAAATCATTTCCTCACTTACTCACTCACTCATTCACTCACTCACTCGTGCATCACTGACTCACTCCATCACTCATTCCTCACTCACTCCCTCCCGTCCTACTTCCCTCCTTCACTCATTCCTGACACACTCACTCACTCCTCCCCCACTGACGTACTCCATCCCTCCCTTACTTACCACTTCCACTCACTCACTCACTCCCTCTCTCTCTCTATCACTCACTTACTCACTCACTCAATGTGTCACTCCCTCCCTCTCCCACTCACTCAATCATTCACTCACTCACTGACTCAATCACTTACTGTTTCACTCCCTCACTCACTGCCTCTGTCACTCACTGACTCACTCAGTCCTTTACTCATTCGTCACTCATTCACTCGCTCAGCTACATCATTATCATTCACTCATTCACTCACTCAATCACACACTCACTCACACATTCTATCACTCACTCTCTCCCTGCCTCCCTCCATCCTTCCCTCCTTCCCTCTCTCCATCCCTCTTCTTCTCCCTCACTCACTCACTCACTCACTCACTCACTCACTCAATGTTTCACTCCCTCCCTCACTGCCTCTCTCTCTCACTCACTCACTCATTTCTCCCTGCCTCCTCCTTTCACTCACTCACTCACTCACTCACTCACTCACTCTTTCCATCACTCACTCACTCACTCCTCCATTACTGACTCACTCCATCACTCATTACTCCCTCCCTCCCTAACGTCCTACTTCCCTCCCTCACTCATTCACTCACTCTCTCCCTTCTCCATCCCTCCCTCCTTCACTCATTCCTGACTCACTCATTCACTCCTCCCCCACTTACTCCATCCCTCCCTTACTTACCCCTTCCCTCACGCACTCACTCACTTCCTCTCTATCACTCACTCACTCGCTCAGCTCCCTGCATCACTCACTCACTCACTCACTCACTCACTCACTTACTCAATCCCTCACTCACTCACTCACTAACTCATTTATTCCATTCCACACCACCACCTCCTTAACTGTATCACCAACCTCACCCCTCCCCCACTCACTCCCTCACACACTTAGTCACTCACTCACGAGCTAATTTACTCCTCCCTCACTCACTTACTCCCCCTCACTAACTCACTCCTTCACACATTCCTCACTCATTCACTCATTCCCTCACTCACTCACTCATTCACTATTACACTCCATCACTCACTTTGTCCCTCACTCCCTCACTCCCTCACTCATTCATTCATGCCCTCCCTCCCTCCCTCCCTCACTCACTCACTCACTTACTCCATCACTCACTCAGTGTTTTACTCTATCAATCTCTCCCTCCCTCTCTCCCTCCCTCCCTCCCTCCCTCCCTCACTCTCTCCCTCAACCCTGCACTCATTCCTCACTCATTCAGTCATTCACTCACTAAGTCATTCACTCACACACTTCCTCCCTCCCTCCCTCACTCACTCACTCACTCCCTCACTCACTCTCCTCCATCACTCAATCCATTCACTCATTCAGTCATTCACTCTCTCACACCATCCTTCACTCACTCACTCATTCACTCCCCTCCATGACTCACTCATTCACTTATTCAGGGATTCACTCACCCATTCACTCTCTCACGCATTAATTCCTGACTCACTCACTCACTCACTCACTCACTCACTCACTCACTCACTCACTCACTCACTCACTCACTCACTCACTCCAACCTTCCTTCTTTCCCATAGTCTTCCTTCTCCACTCCCTACTCACTCACTCACTCCCTCTCTCTGTCTCTCCCTCTCTCACTCACTCAATCACTCACTCACTTACTCACTCACTCACTTCTTCACTCATTCCTCACTCACTCACTCATGCACTCCTCCCTCACACACTTACTCCTTCTCTCACTCCCTCCCTCCCTCACTCCCTCACTCCCTCACTCACTCCCTCACTCACTCCTCCCTCACTTACTCCTTCCCTCCCTCCCTCCCTCAGTCACTTACTCACCCACTCACTTCATCAGTCAGTCACTCACTCACTCCTTCACTATTTCCTCACTCACTCATTCACTCTCTCCTTCCCTCAATCCCTCACTCCCTCCCTCACTCACTCACTCCCTCATCACTCCTCTCTCACTTACTCCTTCTCTCACATCCCTTCCTCCCTCATCACTCCTCTCTCACTTACGCCTTCTCTCACATCCCTTCCTCCCTCCCTCACTCCTCCCTCACTTACTCCTTCCCTCCCTCCCTCCCTCCCTCCCTCCCTCAGTCACTTACTCACCCACTCACTTCATCAGTCAGTCAGTCACTCACTCCTTCATTATTTCCTCACTCACTCATTCACTCTCTCCTTCCCTCAATCCCTCTCTCCCTCCCTCACTCACTCACTCACTCACTCACTCACTCACTCACGCACTCCATCCCACCTTCCCTCTCCCACTCCATCACTCAGTCCCTCACTCACTCATTCATTCACTCCCTCCATCAATCAACCACTCCCTCCCTTCCTCCCTGCCTCCCTCACTTTCTCACTCATTCACTCATTTCCTACCTTACTTAATCACTCGCTCTCTTCCTTCCTTACTAATTTATTCAATCACTCCCTACCGCCTTCATTCGCTCATTCACTCATTTCCTCACTCAACCACTCCCTCCCTCCCACCCTCAATCACTCTCTCCCTCCCTCCCTCCCTCCCTTACTCACTCACTCACTCACTCACTCCCTCTCTCACTCTCTCACTCACTCACTTACTCAATCACTTACTCACTCACTTCCTCCTGCTTTTCTTCCCTTCCTCCCTCCCTCACTCATTTGCTGAATCATTTAATCCTACTGGGTTTCACTAAGGCTGGAGCTTATGTTGGCTGACTTTAGGCAAAGGTGCAGGTACACCCTGAACCGCTCACCACACCACAGCAAGGCAACACACAGTTCACAGCCTACGTTTGGAGCTAGGTGCAATTTGGAACAGCCACTTAGCCTAATGTGCATGTCTTTGGATTGTCAGAGGAAACAGGAGTGGCCAGAGAAAACCCATGTAAGGACAGGGAGAACATGCAAACCCACGTAGAAACACCTTCACTGAGCCCGGGACTCGGACCCAGGGCAGACAATATGGCAGATCACTCTTATCTGTGGTCTGACTGCAGAAGCAATAGATCAAGAAGGGAAGGACAGACCACTCCCTCCCCAGCAACCCTCTTGAGCTCTTCCAAGAAAGGGTTGGGCAGATAGAATGCCTCCAGTGTGGATCTGCTCTGGGGCCTCCCCCAATTTGGACATGGCCAGAAAACCTCTGAGGAGAGGCAAACATGCTATTTACAGTAAATAAAAACAATATTTTCAGTTAGATTTTTAGGACCCTACACTCTTCCTCCTCCTCCTCCTTTTATTAAAAAAGCACAAAAGATGCTTGAACGTTATAATTGTATTCTTTATTTTAATATGCTAGTCTTTGAACAGAGAGAATACATTATTATAGTGATTCGTTTGGGAATTACTTCATGTAAGTATGAAATTAATTATTTTTCTTTAAGAGTGTGCGTGCTTTTTGCAATTACACCAGCTATAATGGATCAGCAGTTCTGAAATTCATTTACTGCAAAATAACCATCTTTACCTGAAGAAAGAAAGAAAGAAAGAAAGAAAGAAAGAAAGAAAGAAAGAAAGAAAGAAAAATGATTTCTTTGGTACGTGTGATCAACACACAATAAGGTGTGGAGGCAATATTACTTTGGGGAAACAATTCAAACTATTAATGTGGCTCACATTTTATATATGATGGTGTTTCGAAACACAATATTTTTTTACAAACCTAATTATGCAAAGAACAACATTCAGGCTCTGCTTTTCTGTTTTGCTCTAATGAAAGCAGTAAAACAGGTCGTGGAAACACAACAGAAGGATGGATACAGGAGGGTGACTGAAAGCACTTGTGTTTCATTAGCACGGTGATGCTTGACAGTGGTAACAATCTGTCTAATTTCAGGTAAAGCATTAGCGATTGCGGAGAAGGTAAGGTGCATATATAAAGTTTCATCATTTAGTTGTTCAGAAATGCCACTACCCCACCCCCACACCACATTTTATTCCCAAATTTCATCGCATACAATTCCCACCCGTAGAGTATTTGAATTTCTTATCACAAGACCCTCAAAAACTAGGAATGAGTGTAAGCATGCACACACCATGACAGTCAATGTTGCCTCCCGCCTCTTTAAGGACTGCTGTGCATGTGTATTTGGACACAGCCTGACATAATTGGAGGAAAAGTGCGATTCGCTCCCTCAAGCATGTTTTCACTGTTATTCTGTACATGACCTGTATCTGAACGATACCTGGCTCATGTATAATTAACAATTATGTTTTGAATTTAATGACATTCCCTGAGACTGAGGTGCATTGTTGTGTAAGTACTGTATACACCACACTGGATCATCAGCACAAAATATATGAAAACATTTATTTTGCTTGTTACTTACATTTTTGAGGGGAGGATGGAGAATGGTGACCTCCGAGCCCACACACAAGCAGGAACTCCTACAGCAGCATCTGTTTCACTCTCCAGAAAAGTTTTCGTATATACTCCACACAAACATAAAGGAACACCACTTAGACACGCCCCTGTGAGATACATGACTCAAACCCGAGACCCTCTTGCCGAAAGGCAGATGTGGTAACCGCTACACCACCACACTGCCCCTATTAAGGAGCACACAAAGAAAAAAAAACTCAATTAAAACTGTTCAATGACCTGCTAAAATCAATCATGATAATCAAAAATGATGAGTCATGTGATGATATGACTAGGCTAAACTCATCTCCAAATACAGAAATATATTTTGAGTCACTGTATCTAGAACTTATTGTATTTTCTAAATATTAAATGAAAAATCCTTTTAAATAAATACATTTTTAAAAATGGAGGGTTTATATAATACTCATATCGAGGTATGAATAATGAACATGCGTCCAGAAATGTGCCTTGAAGCGCAGTGTCAAGGTTCCTGCTTTCCATCACACTTTGTAAGGCTGTCTGAGACCTGCCTGTCACTCACAGAAGCACACACACACACACACACACACACACACACACACACACACACACACACACACACACACACACACACACACACATACAGCCTACAGAGAGGCGCTCGGCTCCATTCATGGGGTGAGAAAGTGTGATAAAGGGAAAGCGCGTGGTGTCTCACTGCTCTTGTTGCTAAGCGAAACTGTAGCTCCTCTTTTATTTTTCTGAATGCCGTCTGCCTTTTCTTCCCTTTATTCGAACCCATTCCAGCATCCTCCACCAATATTACTGCAAAATATTCCTGCTTATGAACGGAGTGAGGTTGGCATGATACAGCATCTGTAAAACAGGCAGAAGAAAGACGTCAGTTTTGACTGAATGGTGCGCTGTACAGAAATGTTCTCTTGATGGTAGCTTTCTACTCGACTGACATTCACGTCATCAGCATCCTTCGGTTCTGAGGGCTTGTAACTTGCACAGTGTTCATTAGTGGATTTTCTTACCTTGTAGATGTACTTCTGGTTGTGCTGATTCACAGTAAATAGTCTTGTTGGAGAACTAAGTGAATCTTTACCAGATCAAGAAGTGCTCAGTGAAGTAAAGAGGAAGGCCAGTCTATCATTACTGTAAGGTGAGGATTCCCAACTCTGTTTCTGGAGGATTCTCCACCTTGTATATTTTAAAAGAGCTCCAAAATGGGACACCATAGTCATGGAACATGGCTTGGACGGTTGTCTTATATCCAGTCTAACACAGGGACAGCACACCCATAACCTCAGTTACATTCACACCTAGACACAATTTGAACACCCAACAAGCCTAATATGCACGTCTTTGGTGTCTGAGAGGAGACCGATGAGATGAGAACATATGAGAACGTGGCACAAACCCAGGATGTTCCTGCTGTGTGGCTGTGGCGTGCTGTCCACCACGCCAACGTGCTGCCAACACTGCCGGCAAAGATGTCACATCATCTTGTTTGTACTTAGTGGGGATGTCATTTCCAAAGTCTGTCAACCCAACAGCAACATGACACAAAACACACTGTAAATGTGAATTCCGTCGAAAGCTGCATTTCATTCTATATCAATATAGAAGTAGCAAGTTTGAAAGCCCCACCTTTCAAATAAATCTCCAGAAACTAAAATGTGACGAACAGACGGACGGACAGATGGAACAGAATACAGTTTTGCTCCGTTACCTTCACCCAAAACAGCAATGTGATCACCAGTGCTTATATGTCTCTGTTTGTCAGCTTGTCTGTGGACAAAATCCTGACCACACCCATATAGAGATTTTCACCAAACATGGTGGGGACATGACCCTTGCCCTGTCACGTTATGCTTTTGTATTTAGAGTGCTTATAATTTTGAAATAAGTGGCATCACTATGAAACACTAATAAGAAATCATACATGGCCTTCCAAATGACATAGTTACCTTTTGACCCCAAGTGACCAAGAAAGGTCAAATCTGTACCGTCTATTAAATCCTTCAAACGAGAGATTTTGTTATGCTAATTTGGTCACGTCCATGTACTGTAAACATACTGTAATACAAGCACATGGGTAATTAAAACCAGTCCCGCCTTTGAATGACATTACCCATGCTGAGTGGGGGCTGTACCCTGTATTCAACAAACGTAAATCTAGTTCACACGATTTTAATGCTTACTACATAATTCAATATTATATTATATTACAACAACAAGGAATCATAAAGCAAAGGAAAACTCATTCACTCATTCATTTTTTGAACCAGTTAATCCTAATTAGTTTCACGGGGAGCCTGGTACCCATCTCAGCTGACCCCGGGCGAGGGCTGGATACACTCTGAACAGCTTGTCAGGCTTGTTGCAGAGAAAAGAAAAAGTTGAAGTGTAAATAGTGAGAGTGCTAACATATTTAATAAAATGTATTAAATTCCAGAGAAATTCATGTAGGACGAATAAATAATCTTCCGCTGTATGCTCTGGTTTTTGGATTTGTGTTCACATGTTGAAAACATAACTATCCTGCATTTCCAAAAAAATCTCATAAAACCCCTCTGCCATTAAACTGAGCATTATCTTAAAAAGACTTTTAAATTATAAATATTAAGTCATCACCAAGAAAATTGGTTTCACACCGACGGACATGTTCTTATAGAGTATCTTATAAAGCTATTTGCGTTTGCAAAGCTGTAATTCGTGGCTGTGTTGATGTTAATCATCGACCGCAGTTTATGTGATTTAATGTTCAGGGTTATGTTGAAATCGCAGGGCTAAGTTAGAGCTGTGTTTTAGGTCATTGCCTGAAATGTGTAATTAGTGAGGGTGTTTTCTGCATCTCCATTTAAACTATCATACAGTTAATCATTTTTACTTTTGGTTGAGAAACTTTTTTTTTTTCTTAATTTCTGGTAAACTATTCCCATCATGGAATGTGTTAATTGGTCAGACCAAGGAAACAACTCTTCACTTGTTGACAGACTTTGACAACACAGGAGCCATTTCGAACGCAGCCTTTGGCTAATATAAATAATGAACCACCACCTAGTGTGAAAGTAATATGATCCCTCAGCTACATCATTCAATTTATCTATAAAAAACAAAGTAATTACTCATTAATTCAAGAGATTTTCTCTTCTGATTGGTGGATGGCCATCAGTGAATGTTTGATATTGCATAACATATATTCACCAATGTTCCTCCCATAGATACCATATAAGATAGATTCACTCCTCCCACAGCAGATTGCCAAAGCAGTGTGGCCCGGAGCTGAAAACTTGAGTTATTTTTGTAAATATTAATGCAGTTGTGAGCAGTGAGATGACAGGAGAGGAAAAACGTAATGAAGTTCAGGACCGCAGTGCTCTGAACAGCTCTGGACGAGCTGTTTGCAGTGGGGTGTGTATTTATTTCATGACCTGTGTGTTCTTACTGTGTCCTCCATCGCCCCAGACAAAAATGGCTACCTGCTTTGAAGACTTGATGATCATTGCCAAAAAAAACAAAAAAAACAAAAACAAACAACAAAGAAACTGGATAGCCATATTTGGTAAGAAATGGGCAATTATAGAAAGAAAAAAGAGAAGAAGAAGAAAAAAAAAAAGGTTCTTACCATCAACTACTTTAATTCCTTATTTTATTGCTTCTGGGTCTGCCAGGCATGAACGTTGACAGGCCATAGTATTATACGAGCTTGAAAATATTCCATTTGGCCACGCCCCTTGCTCTCTTGATCTGTCCATCAAAATGTTCTGAACACAGTGCCGTTTTTATGGTCTTTGCCATTTTTATCTGCATGGAAGCATCATCAGAAGTACTTCACCACCACCACCACCATCATCATCATCATCATCATCATCATCATCATCAACATCATCCTCTCAGCTTCTTCATCACCACCAAATCAACATCATTACATCATCATGTCAGAGGTAAAGTTCCAATTAGTTGTAGCATAAACAGCATTTCCAGACTATCAGTCGTTCTCCACAGGTCTGTGTGCACCACCAATCTATGTGCGCTGAAAGAATCCCAATAAAAACATCAGACATTCGTGTGAAACGAGGCCATTTGTATTGACTGTATTGTATATTTGCGTCTAAAATGGGCAAAGGTAAGCTTAGACCTCTGAGGGTCGATGATAATCGATTGCCCGGGGTTTACTGTCACTGCTGCTGCTTTGATCACCGATACTGATTATGAGTCTGAGAACTGAAACCCAAATAAAAACAGTGTGTTTACATTGTGGAGTACGTTGTGTTCTCTTATTCACTGGGGCTCGGTGGAACGGATCCATCTGGATCTTTTTAATGCATGCTTAGTTATAATTGTGTGTATTTCACTGATGATGCTGTGGTCACATTTCACTCAAGATTATACAACTGACATTTAATTATTCACTCATTTATTTTCAAAACCTTTTAATCCTACTCAGGGACACGAAGCGCATATCTCAGCCAAATTTAGGCAAAGGGAGGGGTACACCCTAAACCCTGCTCCATTACAGTACCATCATACAACCGTTCACACCCAAAGGTGATTTGGAACAGCCAATTAGCTAATGTGCATGTTTTGGACTGTGGGAGGAAACCAGAGTGCCCGGAGGAAACCTACACGGGCAGACAAAACATGAAACCTCCACACAAAACTACCCTTGCTGAGCCCAG